>CM034360.1:55721384-55780652 GCA_019925275.1 Mytilus edulis | reverse complement strand
CATTTAAGATTGGATTCGAGTGTACCCGCACGGGTGGGTTTCGAACTCACAACATAAGTATTGACTTGCCATTGATGATTTTATTCATCTTATTATTTTACTCTTGCGACTACCCTGCAACTGTTTTATTGAATAAATTAAAAAAAAACGACACATTAGCTAGATAACTACATTGACTTTCGAACAGCGGTATACTTCTGTTGCCTTTGTTTATATGTTGTATTGTTGTATGATTTGAATGAGAAAAGTCAATTAAAACAAACAAATGTAGACAATAACACAAAGATGTATTTCTGAATACAACTTATTCCTGATCTTGTCTTACATGTCTTACATATATTAATGATTGATATTAATCGAAATGTTTACAAAACAAGTCCATTCAACATATTTTGATTTCCTCTTTTGAACATCGTTGAAAAGTATAGCACAAACACCGATCACAAGCTAAATTCAACATGGAAGTCCTTCAAAACTGAAATAACTAAGAAATAGTTTTTAATAACCAACGATACGACAGAAAAACAATTATCATAATCATGACTTGGTAGAACATGATGTGTTAAACCTGGTTGAAATGAGTGTAATTATCCCTTTTAAGGTCGCTGAGTCAGAGAGAAAGTTGTTGCTTTGTTGGTATCGAATCTTACTAATTCCCATTCACCTCAGAAATTTTAAGACAACACTTATAGAACAAACATAATAAAAGTTCCATTTCTTTTTAAATAAGAAAACCATTACAAACCTTTATTTTTAAAATATTTTGTTTAAAATTATTTCGAGAGCTGTTCAAAACTCCCTTATATCTGCATGCAATTATCAAAGATAGATGAGTGAGTGCGAATTCTCTTTGTTAATTTAAGCGATAAACAGTTTATTTTATTAAAGATGAAAATAATAAAATACTTTACTATTGTAAAGCAACAATACTATTTCTAAATTTGTTAAAACAAAAGGCATTGGAAGCTGCGAAATGAATACAAAGCTTTTTTTTTTAAGGTTATTTTCCAATTTATAGACTTTATTTCTACATTGGTAGCATTTTAATACCAACATCAAATCAAGCATCTGGTTCATCTGAAAATGAAAATAAAAAACCATTTATTAATTACAAAATAAATCTTAACATGGTTTTAACAACCAATATTTTTTTCACAAACTTCTAAATTCTTCTAAATTGTTTTTTTTCCTTTTTATGGTTTTTACTAAAAATCAAATAGAATGCACGAATTTAAAATTTTGGATAAAAATTACAATTGTATATGTATCCATTTAATCCTTGCATATTATTAGCTGACCATGTGATTGCTTATCGTTATCATGATTGCTTTCTAACATAATCTGTTATATAAATTATATAAGCTACATTACATCGAAGTTTGCGTCAATACTTGGGGAGAAAACAAATTATCAATCATCAGTTACTGTAGATCTTTATTACTAGACTTAGTATCTTAACTCTATATTAAGAATGTGTTATTTCGAGGACTTCTCAGGAGAAGGCTTTCCGAATGTTATCTTCAAGTATTTTTAGACTGTACAATTCCGGTGCGTAATATTTAAATGTAGTAAGAAACTAATAAAAGTAGTAGTCTGAATACATACGTGTTTTCCAAATATGTTAATAATCACTGTGTAAATGCATGAAACCCACATCGTTGTTATGTTGCCGATACAAACAATTGAAATGGTTGTCATCGGGATGTCAGAACACAATTGTTTTTTTTTTTTTACACAATTGTTATGCCTTCTTTAGTCTCTTACCCTATTCATTCTTATGATTTTCCTGCGAGGTATGTAGAGTCTTTCATATAGCGTCATACATTAAACATGCAAGAACACAGAGGAAAATCTAAATCCCACATCAAATGGCAAAATCAAAGCTTAAATGCATTACACGAATGGATAACACCTTTCATATTTCTGACTTTGTAACGATATTTTCTAATGAAGAAAATGGTGGTTCAAACCTGATTTTATAGCTAGCTAAACCTCTTAATTGTATGACAGTCGTATAAAGTGTCATTATAATTACACAAATTTGTGACAAAACCAATACACTTTATAGGTAAAAATTTCAAATTTAAGGGGTGCAGCAGTGAACCTTATAATCTAAATATAAAAACAAATACATATGAAAATCAGATAAAAAAACAAAAAGGCTAAAGACAACGCACATTAGCAAAAATGAAAGACATGTTGGAAAACAAAAAGCTACACAAAGTCTCCAATCGGACATTTAGAAGCTTCAATGATAGTTGACTCATAAAAATCTGAAATTAAAATACTTCGAAAGAAAACAAATTCTCAGTCATCATTAGACATGTTAGATCTTAGCTCAAAAATGGAACTTCTCAGGAGAAGGGTTTCGGTGTTAACCGACTAGGGCAACATTACAAAAGTGATGCAGCGTCAGATAACAATAAAAAGATATGATACTTCTTTTGCAGCTGCTCATTACTCACTTGGTGTTATAGCAAATACTAAGTAAAACGATAATTATATAACGCGACATTTCTTAAGCCATTGTTATATAATTGTTACAAGGAATCGTCACTTTTTGGAATATTCATGGAAGCATTCATACTGTGTATTAAACAAAACTTTGCTTTACACGGACACGAACAATGACAAAAGGATGGCTCTTCTGCAGTATACATGGTATAGAACCCAGGACAATGCCCTCTCACTGGAATACTTCGAATCAAAGTCTAAAAAACTAATAACACAACTTATCTTTTACCATTAAAACACAGTGTATCAATGAGATATATGGGGAAATCATTAGTGACGATAATACTGCAGTTGTTGGCACGATAGAACAGATGGCGCTATGTTTACATTTTAATGCTTCGAGAATATTAAGAATTCGAAAAGACTTTATATGTATTGCAGAATGTACAGTAACCTCAGGAGAGTATCTGACTTAGTTTTGTAAGAGAACCTAAGAGATGTTCATGAAACAAAAATACGTGGCAAGAACTACATGTATGAAGCGGCTGATAATATGGCTGGGAAATACAGAGACGTAAAATGAAGGAAGTGGTACTTGAAGCAGTCTATACACATGGCTAAACACATAATCTAAACTTGTAAATCGTCATCGCTGGTAAAGAGCCGTAAATCGGGAAAGTGATGAATTCGATACCGGAAATTGCATTCATATTTGACTCATTTGCTCGCCAATTTTGCATTGCATGGTGCATTTTGCTAATGACACTGCAAAAGATATTATGGAAAGGCACTAACAGTAGAAAAAAAGTGCTTATCAAGCTAAAGCTTGCTGCAAGATCAAACGCATTTTTTTTAGATGGTGTATAAGTGTCAATGAGACAACTAACCGTCCAAGTCGCAATTCATTAAAAATAACCATTATAGCTCAAGGTACGGTCTTCAACACGGGGCCTTGGCTCACACCGAACAGCAAGCTACAAAGGACCCCAAATCATAACTAGTGTAAGCTGCCTTGTCTTCTGCTCAGGAAACATTTTCGGGAGAAAATTGAACAATATGACTATCTAAAATTTTGACCTTAAAGTTACCCTTGTTGTTTCAGAACAGAAAAAAAAAATGTGACCTCTATGTTGCTTTTTAAGAATACAAGATTATTGCAAGACGTCCAAATGAAAAAAAAAACGGCCATAAAGCGTGGACCTTCTCATACAATTCTGCATTACATCTTGCTGCAACCATCAATACGGATTCTTACATACCCAGAGACGTGTTGCCAAACGTAACAGGCCCAACTCGCCAACCAACGTTCTTTTGAAAACTACAAACTGAACATGTATCAACCTTTAGTTGATCATTTGATATCTGAGTTCAATACAAGACTGTCGACAGCATGTCTGCGTTATGTCGTATCAAATTAGTCCAAAACACATTGCTCAACATATTATACCTATTGATACATATGTTTTAGGTATATGTATGTGATGCTCATGTTATAAAGACAATTTTCATTCGGAAATTTTGAAATGGTTAACAAAAGGCCAGAATTTGATAACATTTTTACACTTTACAGGAAACATTAAACACAGATTGATACCGGGAATATTAAATATACATAACAAATTTTCATGTATGGCAACTGCAGAACGGTCTATGCAGTGTATATTTATCTATTAAATATTTCAAAGTTATAATTTACATGCTGTAACACAGATTATTTTATCTATGTTTGATTTAAAGACGTACAACCAATGAGCAATACATCAACTATCAATGTTGACATAAAACAGTAATTGCATTGATAGTTTTGAACTAACAAATTAAATTGTCTTTTAGGAAATGATACAACAGATATCTATTAAGAGGCAATGTCAGAGAGCACCAGGCAGGACTGTTCAACTAAGAAAAATTAATTTGGTCAAAAATATATTTCACCCTTTCAGTATAACATACTGACTGGGAATATATAATTTTTTTTAAATTTTTTGTGAATTTGACTTTTTTTTTTATGAAATTCAATATAAGCGCTCAAACTGCAAATTTTCATTGAAATGTATGGGGGAAAAGCAAGTTTCTAACCGTTTTCAATGATCAATCATAGGAGAAAAAACAGCAATTATGACTAAACTACCTATATGGAAGTCTAGTACTATGTTAGTGTAAAAAATAATGAAAATAAAATTTTTGGTATCTTTTTGATTTTTTTCATAAAATAAGGTAAAAAAATGCTAAAATAAGGAAAATAGAGAAAATTGAGAATTGCCAGTTTCTAATCGTTTTCAATGATCCATCATTGGAGAAAAACAGCCCTTATGACTAAACTACCTATATGGAAGTTTAAAACTATGTTGGTGTAAAAAATAATGAAAATAAAATTTTTGGTATCTTTTTGATTTTTTTTAAAAAGTAAGGTAAAAAAATGCTAAAATAAGGAAAATTGGGAATTGCCATTTTCTAACCGTTTTCAATAATCCATCATTGGAGAAAAACAGTCTTTATGACTTAACTATCTATATGGAAGTATAGTACTATGTTGGTGTAAAAAATAATGAGAATAAAATTTTTGGTATCTTTTTGATTTTTTTCAAGAAATACGGTAAAAAAATGCTAAATAGGGAAAATTGAGAAAATTTGAGAAAAGCCGTTTTTTGACCGTTTTCAATTATCCATCACCAGAGGAAAACAACACTTATGACTTAACTACTGATATGGAAGTCTAGTACTAAGTTGGTTTAAAAAAATAATGAAAGTACAATTTTTGGTATCTTTTTTACTCTTTTTCAAACAATTCAGTAAAAAAGTGCAAAAAATAAGGAAAATTGTAATATTGAGAAAATTATGCTTTGGCAAACCAATATGGTATAACATGGATTAAGTTGCAAAATACCATTAACTTTTGCATCTTTATTGTATTTATTATGTTTTAGTGATAGTTTTTGATGAAAAAAAATAAAGAAAAAAAGTTGTAGTCTTGTCGCCACTTTGTTCCTTTGGTTGCCATAGGTATAGCAACCATAAAATGTACACTATTCATTTCCTGTAGGCCTTTTTTTGTACAAATTTTCACCATGAAAGTACTTAGTTGGAAGATGCAAGACAATTCTCATTGAATTGGCAATTAGATCATAAGTCAATGCCACAGATACCTACAATACAATTTTTGCTGTACTTTGACCTTTGACCTCAAAGTAAAAAGATGACTTTTGTTTACAATTTTGTGTCGGTAGCATGATTTGTTTGCCCTTTGACAAAATCTTTTGATATTAGGTACATGTGTGCAGCACCGCAAGACAATCTGTTGTGTTCCAAGGACCATCATCCCCAAATTTATCCAAACCTTCCTTTTGGGGTATTGAACCATGTGAACCTTATAACAAAATTTCATAGAAATCCATTAATTTAAACTAAAGTTATTGTCCGGAAACCAATGTGTCTTCAGACAACAACAATGACGACATCATACCATTATAAATTCCCAAAAATTGTTTGCGGTCCAAAATAATAAATGATAAGATCCTCATTTCTCAACCTTATATATTCTTAACTCCCAACTGGCATGACCATCATGACCATGGATCTTGTCCATTTATATATTTTTTTTGGGGGGAGGGAGGATTTCAAATCAAGGACGGACACCACATGAATACATTAGTACATGCACGTATATAATTGATAGTGACAAAATCTACAAATAAGCATGCTCTTGTTTTTTGCAAAATCAAATATGATATGCAGAGTGGTTTAGTTCTTTATTGAAGGCTGTACCTATTACTATAAACTTTTACATTGTATGGTGACAATGGTCTCTTAATGGAGAGTTGTCTGATTACAATTATGCAGAGGCGGATTTAGGGGGGCAGGGGGGCTTATAAAGGGAATCACTGAAGCGTGACTGGAGCGGGCCCCCCTTAGGTCAGTCAGTGGGCCCCCTCTTATGAAAATTTCTGGATCCGCCACTGTTATACTACATCTTCTGATTCTTATTGTGTTCCATAGCAGTTTCTTCAAAACCTTTAGAAATAGAAGCACCGTTTATCTTCATCACTTGGTTTGTATAAAAGTCAGAATATGACAACAGAGAATTTTTACCATACATCACAATGATTATGGCCTAAAGAGAACTATGATAGGTACATGTAGCCGTGAAATTGGCAATCATATCAAATCTCCTTTGTTAATAAGACGGATAACTTGGCCTGATTAAATGTGACATATACTTAGCTACAGTGTTAACATAACAATTAGTTTATTGTGTTTATTAATTCAATCCATAAATGTTGATCAAGATTCAAATGCATGTACTGCACAAAACAAAAAATAACAAGGGCATACTACATTGATACTTATATTAAAGTTTATTTTTTTTGGTGTACATATTTCTAAATAGCACAGAAATGTTAACACAATTATTTAAAAAAAAAATACATTTTTTGACTTATCATTTCCTTTTAACAGATTTGTTTTAATATAAATTGATCCCATTTTCTGTTACTCTGTAATAATTTGGAACTTATTTTATCAACACATATACATCTTTTTAGAAATTCATATAAACCCCTGCTTAACATAAATGACATGTATAAATATTTGCCTATAAACACATGAAACATGATAAATATCTAAATAGTTTCAAAAAAATTTGAAATATTCTTTCAGACACCCAGTAATATTTTAAAAGATAAAGATCCATAAACAACTAAGTTGATATTCTTAAAATTGTCCTCTATCAAAATTGTCATTTTCAACATTGAGGTCTCTCAATTACTGAAGTAACTTCCAAAATATTACCAAAAGTCAAATATATACATAACTAGAGGCTCCAAAGAGCCTGTGTCGCTCACCTTGGTCTATGTGAATATTAAACAAAGGACACAGATGGATTTATGACAAAATTGTGTTTTGGTGATGGGGATGTGTTTGTAGATCTTACTTTTCTAAACATTCTTGCTGCTTACAATTATCTCTATCTATAATGAACTTGGCCCAATAGCTTCAGAGAAGAATGTTAGCGAAAATTTACAAATTTTACGAAAATTGTTAAAAATTGACTAAAAAGGGCAATAACTCCTTAGGAACAACATCAAAAGTTCAATGAAGGATAAAAAACTTAATTCACATAGTTTTTACACTGACCCCCTCCCACCCCCCTCTTAACTTAATTAGGGAAAAATTGATTAACCCATATGGATATATGTAAAAATCAATGTCGGATAACCAAATATTGCTGCAGTTCAACCCCCCCCCCCCCCCCCACCCCAAAACTATTTGAATAAAGTTTTTTTTATCTTACATTGATCTTTTGATGTCGTCCCTTAGGTGGTCAATTGACCATTTTGGTCATGTTGACTTATTTGTAGATCTTACTTTGCTAAACATTTTTGCTGTCTACAGTTTATCTCTATCTATAATAATATTCAAGATAATAACCCAAAACAGCAAAATTTCCTTAAAATTACCAATTCAGGGGCAGCAACCTAACAACAGGTTGTCCGATTCATCTGAAAATTTCAGGGCAGGTAGATTTTGACCAGATAAACAATTTAAGCCCTTTGTCAGATTTGCTTTAAATGCTTTGGTTTTTGAGTTATAAGCCAAAAACTGAATTTTACCCCTATGTTCTATTTTTGGCCGTGGTGGCCATCTTGGTTGGTATGCCGGGTCACCGGACACAATTTTTAAACAAAATACTCCAATGATGATTGTGGCCAAGTTTGGTTTAATTTGTCCCAGTAGTTTCAGAGGAGAAGATTTTTCTAAAAGATTACTAAGATTTATGAAAAATGGTTAAAAATTGACTATAAAGGGCAATAACTCCTTAGGGGGTCAATTGACCATTTTGGTCATGTTAACTTATTTGTAGATTTTACTTTGCTGAACATTTTAGCTGTTTACAGTTTATCTCTATCTATAATAATATTCAAGAAAATAACCAAAAACAGCAAAATTTCCTTAAAATTACCAATTCAGGGGCAGCAACCTAACAACGGGTTGTCTGATTCATCTGAAAATTTCAGGGCAGATAGATCTTGACCTGATAAACAATTTTACCCAGTCAGATTTGCTCTAAATGCTTTGGTTTTTGAGTTATAAGCCAAAAACTGCATTTTACCCCTATGTTCTATTTTTAGCCGTGGCGGCCATCTTGGTTAATATGCCGGGTCATCGGACACAATTTTTAAACTAGATACCCCAATGATGATTGTGGCTTAGTTTGGTTAAATTTGGCGCAGTAGTTCAGAGGAGAAGATTGTTGTAAAAGTTTACAGACGACGGACGACGACGGATGCCAAGTGATGAGGAAAGCTCACTTGGCCCTTTGGGCCAGGTGAGCTAAAAAACTTAATAGGTATTGAAATGTTTTGTTGGTCACTTTGAGTCTCCCAAACTGGTTACAGTTTCATGTGTGTTTTTCTTTAAGCTCAGGCACCTGAAAAAAATGAAGGAATAGTCAAGCTACATATGTATACATTTATACATCAGTTTTTTGCTTGAAAATGTTTTAAATTAATTATACATGTATTAAATAAGATGAGTTTTAATATTATATACATGTATTCAAGTACACTTATTTGAAGTTGAATATAATTTTTTAGAAGATTTCACATTCAGGACTTCATATACATTTGTAGTGAGAGATTAAAACCCTTCTTGCATATCTGGAAAATAAATACTTGGTCTCATTAATTTTTATGTGTGTGTCATCTGTGTTTTAATTTGTTCTTAAATTAAGCTGACACTGGTCATCTTAAAATGTTTAACAATTCATTTGTTATGCATTCTTATTCTGATTTACATTATGTACTGATGTAATGTCTAGTATATTTACAGGATTTAAGATTTCACATACTTTATCTCATACGGTACTTTATCTAAATAAAGATAAACATGTAAAAAATGTACTTTAAGAGATACTGGTACTCACTTTTGAATTTTCATATTAATGCAGTAGGTTAACTTCAAAATCAAGTTGATCCATTTCTCTAATTATAGCTATAGGCTCCTCTATATGTAAGTCTGTCATCTGATGTATCATTTATCTGTTTGAAGAAATAACAGATTATAAGGTGATCAATTATTCTTTGAATTGAATTTGGAAAATTGTATTTAAAATCAAATTAGTTACTTTCTTATCTTAAGAACCAGTGGAAAATATATAATGAGCTGTAAACATCTTACTACATTAAAACATTCAAAGTTACAAGACTTTTAGTATGATTAATTCTATTTTTAAATGGACAGGTTAATGTATGAAATGATCTAAATGAACACTTTAAAGCAGAAAGGTAAATTGTGATTAACTTAGTACTAAAGTTTACTTGATATATTTGAATCAAATTAACCTTATATGCTATGCGCTTCAGGATCACACATGTACATGTACAAATGTATCTAAATTATAATGACAAGGTCTCAAAATGAGCTATTTTTTTTATTATTTTTTTTCAGTTTTGAACTAAATGTTAAAAGTTTGAAATCCTTGCAATTGTATCATGTATAAATCATATGTCTAGATTTAGTTTCTAAGGACACGAAGGACAATAAACAACAAATTTATGAAACAAAGGTATTGCCGTCCCAAAAGATCCCATCTAAATAGTGGATTAAGAATCTAATTATCTTAAGATTTGATATACAAGTTTTATTTTTTATAAATAAATATATATATATATGCAAGCATGATAACCACTTTTCAATATATGTGTGTCTTTCATATGTCATAAAATATAGGTACACTGTATATGTAGCAATCAAAATTACAGAAAATTTAAATTTGACGTTCCTAATTTTTAACTAATTAAGCTTACTGTTTACATGTATATCTGACCTAAACATATATATATATATGACCATGATGACTATCCTGATAACTATAGGATTTTCTTTACTTTTATAAATTGTGACTTGGATGGAGAGTTGTATCATTGACACTCATACCACATCTTTTTATACGTTTATCTATTCTACATGTACATGTCATGCAAATATATTCATTTGTAGTTGCATTTTAATTTGCTAACATGTACATTCTTATTGGCACATGAACATACATTACTGACATGTACATATTAATGATAAGCATAATAAATAAGATGACAGACATGTATGGTCTGTTGTGTATATGGAGGATAGTTGCACATGTGATTTTCTCATTGGCAATCATCATGATCATAACCAAATCTTCTTTTTTTGTAACTTTTGAGTCTGATAGTTTTATTTTTTTTAATTTTAAATTATTATCCTATTCAAATAATGTTTGAACATGATGAATAAAATTGTATAAAATTGCTTTCAGCACAGATTATACATTTGCAGAGAATAATTTCACATTGTAACTAAAAATATGGGGGAGAGGGGGGATTCATTAAAATTATAATTTGAATGGGCCACATGATTTATCCGAGAAGTAATTTTAAACTTCCATAATTTAAACTATACCTGTTCCAACTGGTATAACTGTCGCAAAGAATTCTTTTATACACTATAACTATCATCTGCTTCAAAGTGATCCGCCTTTCCAGTTTTCAAGATGCCCAAAATTATGGCATTTAGATCTTTCTTTGCTTTTGGTGTCCATGATATACCATGTTTAAGGTGCGAGAAAACTGTATGATTTCCAGCATTTGTCCAGCTGAATCATCAAAAACTACTCACGGATGGCTTTAAATTCCTCATATTCCACATTTCCAGCAAATAATACAATAATTTCAGTCTTATAAATAATCCTCATTCCCGTACAGAATTTGTAACTGCCTTTGTCTGGAAGTGATCACCTGTACATGTATGCAACAATCTCCTGGTGAGGGAAATAAGTTTCCCAACACCACAAAATTATGTAGTTTTATTAAATCTTATCAAAATGTTCAATTATGTACATAACCATACAACAGAAGTTCATTTAACTGTCAAAACATTACCAGCTGATTACAACCTTTATTGGTTTTTAGATTGAAGAGCATCACTTTTGGGTCTCACTAATTAGCGACATCAAGCGTCAACAAGCGACAACAAGCGTCAACAAGCGACAACAAGCGTCAACAAGCGACAAGAAGCGACAACAAAAATTATTTTAGCGACAACAAGCGACAAGAAGACTATTTAGCGACAAGAAAACTTTTCTTTTATTAGATATAAAGAAATTTGTATGTTATGGTTTTTTTTTAAATATACGAGCAGATATGTCTAATTAAAATGTTTTATTATATAGATAGACGAAGAAATGAAACATTTGTGAGAAAGAAAGAGATTGTGAAGTTTATATTAGTATATTGGTAGATGAAGAAATTTAACATTTGTGAAAAAGAAAGAGATTGAGCTTCTTTTTTTTTTTATTTTTAAATATGAAGAATATGTATAAGATAATGTATGTATCTGTTTTCATCAAAGTCAAAGTATGAATTAACGAATGGAGATATATATGGAGCGGGCATAATGGAATATAATATTTTGATTCATTTGCTTAATACTATGCTCTAAGTGTACTCTTGTTATGTCAATTCGATGGTTTATTTGTAAAACTCTCAGCCACGCTTTGCCATCTTTCAAGCGGCCGATTATTTAAGCGTGTTTCCAGACCCCACGACGAGGACGTGGTTCTACCTTGGGGTCCATATATAGATCACGTACTTTTGCGGGAAAAAAAAGAAAAAAAAAAGGTCAACTTTCCTTTGAAGGATTTATTGAAACAAAAACATGAAATATTATTTCCTTTCTAACAGTATAATTCATTGTTCTTGATAGGAACAACAGTTAGATGTGGCTTCACCTTGTGGAACATCAAATGAGATTAACGAGTCGCGTGTCCCCTGTTTTATTGCTACAATAACATCCAATTGACACCTTCAACTTTGTACACGCGTCAGACTATACAATTACACGCGCCAGACTATACAATCATTGTAAATAGTGAACACCTGTTTTAAAACTCAAGATTGTCATTAATTTCCTTTCATCTTCAATCAATATGCATAAACATGATAAATATCGTTTAATGAGGCAATAAACAAATAAAAAGATGAAAACATTCACATTTCAATTTTCTTTTCCCCCTGTTTGGTTTCAGTTCTTTGTATTTCACAATTTGTGTCAATATTTTCAGGACAATGATGCACAAGTAATTCATTTTGCGAGCTTAATACATATTGCACGAAAAGAGTTTTAAAATACAAATTATAAGATAAATAATATGTTCTAAAACACAAGGAAAAGGAATCTCATAATACAATAATTAAACGTAATACTGGCTGTTATTCATAATAGATGATAAAATATTATGTAAATAATGTTTCATTTTTTTTCTATCAATTTTAACTTTCTTGTCGCTAAAATTATTTTCTTTTGCATATTCTTTTAATATTTATTGCAATAATTAATTTTAATTAAAAAAAATGTTTTCTTGTCGCTAAATAGTTTCTTGTCACTTGTTGTCGCTAAAATAATTCTTGTTGTCGCTTCTTGTCGCTTGTTGACGCTTGTTGTCGCTAAAATTCTTGTTGTCGCTAATTAGTGAGACCGTCACTTTTGGTATGCCTGAACACCAAAAAGTTGAAAATAGTTTCAAGTTTTTATTAAATCAGGAAAATCAATACAAGTATAATGATGTCTTCCCCCACATTAACATGATATTACATCACATAAATAAATATATATTATGTATGACAAAATATCAAATCAAGGTTAAATGAATAAAATTACAAAGATTCAAAGCATAATTGTATGTAATGGCATATATTTTTTGTGTCATCAATATTTTGTGGGTTAAGTAAACTAATAATGGTTTCCATAACTTTTTCAGGGCACAGATCTTGTGAATTAAAATTTAGTTTATTAAATAGTTGTTTTCTATAATTTTCAAATTTTTTGCAATAAATAAGAAAATGTTTTTCATCTTCTATTTGTTTGCAGTTAGAGCATATTCTGTTTTCTCTCTTAATTTTTGGTCTGAAATATCTACCCTTTTCAATCAAAAGAGGGTGGGAACTAATTCTTAATTTTGTAAGATTTCTTGTTATATTAGGAGAACATTTATAAGATAGATAATTTTGCAATTTAAATTCTTCTGAATAAATATTGGCATAGAAATGTAATTTATTGTCTTGTTCAATTGAACGTAATTTTTCTAGATTATGCAAAGTGTTATTAGAGTGTTGGTTATAAATATTTTCCTTTAAGTTCTTTAAATTGAGATTATTGTCTGTTAAATTATATTTTTCAATAGAGTTAGAGATAAATTTGTGCCAAGATCTGTGTCCATCAGTATATAATGAATGATCTAATTTATATGTTTCACTAAGCAATCTGTCAAATGGAAGCTGTTTAAGTCGATCATAATATTTAAGGGCTAGGGTTAGTATATGATTCAAAGTAGGTTAAACTGCTGTTTCCTGACAGTTTACTGCATTAGAACATTTACATATCAACAGATACCAGAGATGTTATTATCATTTCCTGCTGTATTCATGGTCATCTTTTAGAATATATATCAATTGTTATATTGTAGGCTGTTTTTGTTGAGAAATTAATACCCCTATTTCCCTATATAAGCAGTCGAATTTACTGAAAAATCAACTTCATTTTTTTATACATAATAACCAAATATGACTTTTAAAAATGTCATTTCCCATCAAAACAAGGTGGATACAATACAAAAACACATTTATCTCAAAAAGGTTGTTGAACAAAATTTCTAACTTCTGCCTGGTTTTCTCTGGCATTGCCTCTTAAAGACTTTTATGAAAACATTTGAGAATACAGGTACATTTAAAACCAAATAAGATTATATACCGTATATGAAAAAGAGTTGAAACAAATTTCACAGTATAAAATTATTTAAAACTATATTTTTTTTATTCTTTTGATTCCTTAAGTCAAACGTCTTTCAACTACTTTCTTTGACGTGTTGCGTTTTGTTTTCAAAGAATTACAAGTTACCGGGAAAAATTGGAGAGAAATTGGACTGTAAATTATTATTTAATGTGTTTATCGTTTGTAGAATTAATATTTATTTAGCATTCGTGTTCATAAATTAAACATCACCCTTTTAGTTAAAGGTAATTGCTTGCCATAGACAGACAGTTAATTGTTAATTGAGTATAATGTTGTTGTTTTAAGTATTATACAAATCGCGACTACCTAACTCAGATATGATTTAATTGTTCACCATAAGTCGATACCGAAACCGAAACCAAAAGTAGTGGTGAGGTATATGGTAAAGTTTGGCTAACATCAAACATCAAAGCTATTTAATTGAGTAAAACATGTAAAACGGTTTAAATAATTAACATCATAAACATTTATCATTTACCTCTAGTCAATACTATTTTTAGTTTCGGTATCGGTATCGGCTTATTATGAACATGTCTATTAGAAGAGGAGGCATTGGTTTGCCCAAAACCTTATGCATTTATTATTGGTGAGATATTCCTGCCCATGTATTATAAATAAACAATTTATAGCACTTTTACAATTAAATAACTTCTATATGGACTTAGAAAGATCTTACCAGCATATTTTGATCGCTGTCGTACAAACGTGACCGCAGCCATTAGAACAACACAGCTGTCCTGGACCACATTCACGTGGCGCACACCTCTCAACGCACGTACCGTGACCTAGAATTGGAGGACACACAAGCCTGCATGGGCCTACAAATAAATATATGTGTAACATGCAAGGTTAATATCATGAAGTGTTTGACACGGAACGTTTAATAAACATCGATTAATCATTCACGAACAAATAACATGTATTTCTATTTCATAAATTAAAAAAAAACACAGATATGAAGTTAGTGAGATGCATATAGTGTTTACCAATTTCAGAATACACATCAATTATTTTGTTTATTGTACATGTGAGCAGAAGAAGAAAAGGGGTGTGTTTCGAGGAAAAGAAAAAGAAATTATTGGGTCGTATGTGTTTGTGAAAATGTCTCAGATATTTTTGAAGTTTTAGATTAACATTTTAATGTAATATGAATGTGTTAGTCGTAAGATTTGGAAAAGACAGGCAAAATATACCAAAGATATTTTTACATTCACAAATGCAAGACGAAAATAAAAAGATCAATGCTATAGCTGAAAAATAACACCAAAGATTCAAAAGACAACAGTTAACAAAATTAAACATGAATACATCATATCACATCAATAAACTAAAATGAAGCGCTACAGAAAGTTGGCAATATGTTTACCTTGTCCACTGACTCCAGTGCTGCAAACATATAGAAGACAAAAGCAACACAATAAAAGTCCACTCAGCTTCATCATCATGTATTTATGAAATGATACTATGGCATTAGGCGGACAGTATGTATTTTATATGTAAAAAATAGTTACACATAATAAATCACCATAATAAATCATCAGCAAGGAAACATTGTAAGGTAGTCCGGTTACTGAAATTAGATGTTTAAGTAATATAATTTCCTGATGTTGTAGACATTAAAATATATATTCCTTGTATTTTAAACATGTTTATAGTTACTTGTTGCTTTTTAATTATTTTGAAAACGTTACTTAGTGTCACGATTTGTAGTCTAGCTGGTTTTTTTTTTTTTGAAGGCACATTTTATCCAATACTTTTTTGTTTTGAAAGAAAAAAAAATTGTATTAATCAGAATGCCTGTACAAAGTCATGAATATGACAGTTTTTGTCCATTCGTTTGATGTGGTTGAGCTTTTGATTTTGCCATTTGAATAAGAACTAAATTATTACATAATCAACAATAACAACAATATACTTTATTAAGAAACACTCAGGCATATATTTACATGTGCAACAAGAGGCAAAATACATAGTCATAATTATGGTTATGTTATTACAATACAATGTTAACATATAATCATATCAATTACAGTATTTAACTAATTTCTTAATAAACAATGATAAGTTTTTAAGAACTTTGATATAATCAAGCATAAAAATGCACGCAATGGGATAAATGCATTCGTGAAAACAGGACTGAGAAGACATGATTTTAAAAATATTTCCGTCATACTATTTATTAAAGTTATAATAATAAAATCAAATTAATCTGTTTGCACTTTATTTTTATTTATTACTTAAAAATACGTTCGTAAATTCTATGTTCATAATTGTGTATGATAAAACCTTTTCCGCTTGTCTAAAGATTGATAATAAATGTGGGTTGTCTACGCTTCTTTTCCTATGATTCAATTCGACGAGAGAAAAACCAATCAACCATTTGTCAACTGTCTACAAATTGAAATTAATCGCCAAGGAACTTTACATTTCAGTTGTAATGTACCAAATTATGTTTTCCTAAAATTCAAGTGAATGATAGTTCATGCAATTGTTGCAATTTAAATGCATGCTCGTTATCCGGTATTTACATACTCATTGTCTATTAAGACAGTCTCGGTGTATAAGTATGTAAGACTTAAAGATTAAAGAACTGGATATGGACTTTTCAAGCTTTTCTTGTCTCTCACAATTAAAAAAAATGTATTGTTTGATAAAAATACATATCGCTGATATAATCTGCAAAGTATAGTAACAGACTCTTAATATTTTCGAGTGAATCTTTCAATCATGGCAAAATATAACGTAAATCAAACATGTAATTGGTCTTTATCTCTGTATGCAAGTACGAGATTCAACAATTAAAACCTGAATTTTCAATAAATAAAAATATCAATACAATATTTCGAATGTCATGAAAGAATTCGGAACGCGCAAATGTAACCATTATAAGAAAAAGAAATAACAACAATACCGACCAAGGAAAATATATCATAGCACAATAAAAGAATTACGGCATGTGTAAGCACCCAGCCCCTTGAAATGGATATCACTAAAAATTGACTAAATATAATGGGAAATCTTGATTATTTATCTAGCTAACAATATCTGCTTTAATTTTCTAATCCTTATTATTATTCTAATATTTTTCCTTTAAACAATCATGGGCGATTTGACTAGAAGCGTGTAAGATTCAATGTAGACAACTCAATGCTCTTACTTACTTTTGATTGTATTTTGCAATTACCTAATATTGCGATTTTTCTATTTGCCTCTAAAGTGAATTGTGAACATCCCGTCATTGTGCTATTGATCTATGATTATTCTCGTAATCTTGTCTTTCAGGTTTGTCAATGTGCTGTGTCTACATATATAACTTGTCTACATGCCTTTTTTTTTGGTTGCTTTGGTACATGTATGACGTGGCTCTTAAAAGAGGGACCTAAAGATACCAGAGGAACAGTCAAACTCATAAATCGAAAATAAACTGACAACGCCATGGCTAAAAATGAAAAGGACAAACAGACAAACAAATGTACACATGAAACAACATAGAAAACTAAAGAATAAGCAACACGAACCCCACCAAAATATAGGGGTGACCGCGGGTGCTCTGTAAGGGTAAGCAGATCCTGCTTCACATGTGGCACGCGTCGTGTTGCTTATGTGATAACAAATCCGGTAAATAGTCTAATTCGGTAGATCACATTCATGAAAGGGAAGGGAATTGTAGTTACGACGTAAGGAACATATCCGATATAATTTGTGAAACGGTTATTCCATAACGGTCAACCGACTCCTGATCTCGTCCGTAAAATTTACAAAGGGCTGTTTTCAACTTCACCATTTGCAACTCTTGCTTTAATAGCTTCATTGTGAGCAGCAACCCTCTATCAAGAAAATCATGATAGGAAAATCACGCACGGGAATATCGTATGAATTGAGAGATATATACACTGTATGCAGGTGCTGCTGGAATGTTGCTACTTAGAAATGGAAAGTTCAAAATTGGAAAGCTGAAATCATCTCTTAACCTATACACCCCGTCATTATGTACTATAGTATATTTGTGTATTCTTGTCTTTAATATTTGATAAATGCTTAGTCTATATGCTATTTTGTGCTTCTTTGTAACATATTGGTTAATTTTATAGTGATACACATGATAAAGATTATAACAAAATTGTGACTGCTGTATCCCCTAAAATCCCTTAAAGGTTCAAACATTCCGTATGATAATTGTAAACGCAGGATTTTGTAAATTAGTTTCTCAATAGCCGATGACTTGCTTCTTGTCAGATATAAGGCTAAAATGATTTTTTTCAAAGAATTCTACCATTAATCACCCTTCAAAATATTATAGCCCTTTAGACTTTATAGTCAAATACGTGCTACCAATGAAAGTTTTCCAATTATCTTTCAATTTTGATTAAAAACGGATATGGTAGATTTATAGAAACATTTACCTTGCATTTCTTCAGACCATATTGTGTTCTAGAGTTAGACACAATGTCCATGGGAAATATTTGCAACAGGAACCGCAATTATTGTTGTCACTTTATGAAAATGAAAGAAGGATTGTGTGTAGTGGGTTTTTTAATTTTCGTAAATAACAGACGTTTCAAAGCATGTCGTACTAAAATTATTAAACAATAAGCTAATCTCAGACATTGTCTCATCCGATCATAACCAAATACAATTTTCCTTACATAATTAAACATTCTTTTGTGCTTTATAGTAGATATTTGCTTTTTAGGGTATTTATTCTGATTCATTATGGCAGCCATATTTGCATTTTTTCTACCAATAAACTTAAAATAAGAATACGTTGCAGAAAATTGTGTTGGGTACCAATCTCTCGGTGTCAACACATATGGCATTAAAGTTTCTTGGAAAATCTTCTTAAATGAGAATCTCAGATTTGTTTAATTGCATCGGGTTGCCTCAAATAAGATCCATAAACAGAACTTGTTATCAACTTTCAATAAAATGTTCCAACCACATTTTTCAGACATTTAATAGTTAGGAATAAGCTGTTATTCTGTAAGCATTGAATTTTGCTTACCATTCATTGTCACTTATACTGAAGAATTCAATTGTCCTACCTTTTACATGTTTTATTAAATAATAACTTAGTTTATATTAAAGAAAATGATTAAGATTGATATGATTTTATCAAAAAGTATGTTCGTCGCTAAAGTAAGCGTTGGGGTATAGACATAAACCAAGGTACCAAGCTTGCTGTTATCCTACAACAGAAAAGAAAAAACGTTTAATATAGAAGGAAAAAGATCTTTACCGAGGTATATTGGTATTCATCAACACAAACTCACTCAAAAATTAAACATATACATTGTACAATTTGGGGTAAAAACATGTACCAAGTCAGGAATATGTTGTAAACAATTCCTTTGATGCATTTGTGCTTTTGATTTTGTCATCTGATATATACGGACCTTCCGTTTTGAATTTACAACGGAGTTAGATATTTTTGTTATTTAACTTAATATTCTGCTCTTTGGACGGATTATTACATCTTGCACATATAGCAAGTCTATTCTCAATTTTATGGTATCTTAAGACGGCACGAAAAACAATAAAATAACTTTAATATCTTAGATCTTAAATGTCGTGTATGTTGGAGGTGAAAAAACGCCTACGGAATAGGAAAACACAAACGTTTTCAAGTATGTAAAATCAGTAACTTGGTGGTCGGCAAATAGTTAAACAATATCATTATGACCTAAGAGTTCCGGTTATGTGGTTAGTTTATTGTATGTGTTAACGTGTATTGTGTTATATATGTGGGTTTTTTTTGGGGGGTGTGAGAGGAAATGATCTTTTTCGTAGTAATTTCCTTTTTCAAAATATATGAATAAACGGTGACATAAAAGGCAGATTGGTGGTGAATGTTATACTGTTATATTTTAACTCTTTAGGGACGCAAATCGTCGTATCTCCAGAACTTGCGTTTCTAATCTTTCCTTTTATGCATCTTGCAAATTGTCGAAGAATCTTTTGATATCTAGATTTTGAACCCAACAGCCAACGGTGTACTCCATCTGTATACTTACTCTGTTGTTTCCTTACACACCTAGTATTTAAATAACACCAAATGTAATGTAATACGAAGAGTGCATCGTGATAACCTATGACGAGACATTCACTAATTGTAGACCGACGAAAAACCAGACAATATCATGGCACAACATAAAACGACAAACCAAACATGATTAATTCTAATTAAGTGAACAACTATATGTTAAATAACAAGAGATTTCACCCTAAATAATCATACGTAAATGTTTCAATAAAAAAGATCTGTGAAGATGGAATTTCAATTGGTACTATAAAACATACAATAAAATTTACATTTATTGTTTAAATGTATAAACATATTTTTTTAGCGAAAGAGATCCTTAATCGGATGCGTAGGGTTTGATAGCGATGTATTGCACATACATGTAGGTCAGAATTGGAATTCTCAAGATTAACAAAAAAAATTTTTTTATTGATTAACACAAATATTGTTGCCCTTTTTTCATAATAATATATATAATTCTTACTAACAGCCAAACAATGTAAGATCTGTAAATTTGTAATTTTTGTCGTTTTGTTTTCTATAAGTAGTCATGGAAGATTTATATGACAATAGCTTACCAAATATGTAAGTTGTGCAAATTTTAGTGATAAACTCGTAATCCTTTTAAGCAGTCCATACCACAGCCAATAGAACAACAAAGAAATCCAATTTTACAACCAGTAGGTACACACGTATTACCGCATTGGCTGTAAGAATTCGTCGTTACAACGGGAGCAGGTGGACATCTTAGTCTATAGCCTGTAAAAGAAATGTAATAATTAGTTATATATTTAAGAATTTTGAATGATTCTGAATCGCTTTTGAATATGTTTAAGATGTGTCATTGCAGGACTTATTTTATTTATATAACATATTTATCTTTGTTTCAACCATTTATTGATACACACAAGTGCCGGATAAATGATCAAAACATACTTAGATTTCTATATTGCTCAAAAGCTTTCGTGTATTATTACTATTTTAATAAAATGCGTTTTTAAAATTAAAACAATGAATGTTTAACATCTTTTTCTTGATTTGATGGAAAACCAAACATAATCACAGACCGTAGACATCTGTTTTACCATGATGTATAACCAATGTTTAATGGTATCTAACAGTGTTTATATTTATGGTTACCTCCTAATGGAGACTTCGACGTTACAAACAAATAATATTTCTCTGAGAAATTCAATTTGCATATCAAAATTTAATGCATGATTTCGATATTTGTTTGTACAAAAAAAAAATATGTACCTGACGATGGTATTTTTTTTCTTCTAAAAATAGATTAACAGCCGTCAATGCAACCTGAGCTAAAAAGGGCGTCCATCAGTGAACAAAATACAAATACAGTAAATTACAGGTTAGGTTAGATAGTGAACGTTTAATATGAAGCATCGCGTATGGAGACTGCAAAATTCTGTGTAATCAAAGACAAATTTGGCTAAAATGTCAGAAAACAATAGGTTGCTATTATTTGTTTTTTTTTGGTTGGTAAAATATATGTCATTTATAATCTTACAAATCCTTTTGAGAGCCAGTTTTCCAGTTCTCCATCCCGGATGACAAATACTGCTGAACCTATGTCTGCATATGCTCGATCAAGTTTTTTTAAATTCATAAATGCAAAATATGATTTTTTTCTTGGACCATACTTTTGAAAACGTGGATGTATCGTATTTTAAGGGTTCCGTTTAAAAAAAAGAAAAAAAAAGGTATGTTTGCAAATTAGATTACTACTAATTAGAAAACAATCAAAAATTTAAAAAATAAAATAATTACCCACACGTATAATTGCTAAATCAATAGTTATGTAGGCAGTATACGTAGTTCATTAAAACAACAATCGCACTGTTCACCTTTACTGGAATTTAAAGGTGAAAAATTAGGATTAAGAATAATTACCAATCAATCGTTTTATATATGCTTAAAACAAGAGAGAGGACAATTACGGGTTACAAGCTAAAACAGAAGGATCCCACCAACTACTGAGGAAAACAAAGGGTCAACAGAAACACTTAAATGCAACAAAAGCAAACGCAAACAAACGAAGTAACGCACAATTTTGAAAACAACTGCCAGCTAATAGCATATGTTGTTTACTACGGAAAGTGAAGTTTTTGTGGCGTTACATCTAGGTATTGTATATGCTGTCAACATGATGAGGTATCCGGTTTCCCTGCTTGTTTTTCGTATACGAAACTTAAACTTTAATCGGTTCATTCTGGTATTTCATTCATCTGATAATAAACGATCCATTGAACCGATCCTATCAACACAATATTCGTTAATAGAGTGTCATGTGATTGATAACCGAGAGTCCGTTCACTTTATTTTATACCACAAAAATATGCAACTTTTGGATAAGCAACAATATTGGACTAAAAATATAATGTTTAGAACAGAAAACAAAGATGTATACGTACCACCACCAGAAACTTCTGTGTTGAAAAGAAATATAATAAAAACACCAAAAAGAATCCTGCCAGTACTTGTAAACATTTTGTTATCGTTAGACTATCAAAAATATCATGACTGTAATCTTAATTCATTTATGTACTAAACTTATTTCATATAAAACAAATTAATCATTTGAACATGATACAAAAAATCTGTTTCCGAACAATCTTTGTTTAGTAAACACTCCATTAATTTAAGTTTTGTTGACACATTTCAAATTAACACTTTAACCTTTTGATGTCAGACATTTGTATATAAGTATTATGTTCGTTCACCTGCTGTACTGTTACCACATGCCAACCAAGTCATACAGATCATCCAACTCATTTGCAAATGAATAAATCTTACATTATATATAGTTTACGGTGCATGTTAGACACCAGGGATTTCCCTTAAACATTGTTTATAGTGAAAACAAATGCAATTCGTAGAAAAACCAAATCATTGTTATACTTTAGATCTCAACGGCAACAACATTACATTATTTTTTAATAATTGAGAGATCACATTGGGCACTAAAAAATCATAAGTAAAGCAGGAAATACAACATGGAGGTTTCCATGTGATAGAAATTGTGTAAATTTGTAGTTTGGAAAGTATAAAACAAAATAGTAATCAAAAATACTTTTTGAAACTAAGTTTATATTTTACTCTTTAGTATTTCCACTAACAAAAAAGTATCATTTGTCATTTCATATCGATTATCCTGGATTGAGCCATTGTATTCATAGACAATTATAGTGGTTGAAATTTAACTGTTTCGATTGGTTACTTTTGAATGTTATTTTCTTCTGTCCTTAGGAAGAATTAAGTCAGACTCAAGAAATGTCCATTTGTTTGTCCGAAACATTCATGTAAAAACTAAATTTCTAAATATTAATTATTTAGGCCTATTATGTTCTTTTGACATGACAAATTAACTGACAATGTACGTTTTCTTCTTCGTCTTAACTTCAATTTATAGATTTGGTTAACATTTTGATTTTTGATTAAAACAAGTACTCTTCGAATTACATGTTATATCTCCGGAATGAAAGATTAATAGGAACATGTTTTCAACAAGAAGCTTGGTCATATTTTGTACCTTGATTATTGTGATAAATGCGCATGCCGGTGAACGTAACTTGAATATTTAACTATATATATATTTCGTCGAAACAAATTCTTTTCGAAGGAACTATGTAGAAAAATGGCGGCATTTTAGACCAATTAAGGGTATATTATATAAAAACATAGTTCATTAATATATATTCATAATACATTTTTTATGTTTACGAATTGCATACAATTCTGAAGATTCATTATTTTAATGTTTGCCTGTCCGTTCTATTTATTGAATTTTGGTTTTCAGGACTCGAACGTAGCTCACTTAATATTTATAAGTTCCATGTTAGTTTTCAACTCGTCCGACAAGTGACAAACATATTGTTTCATAGTGTTGTATCACTTCATATTGAAAATAAAAATGTACAAGTCAAAGCTCATTTGCTTGCACGATTGCCGCATGTTTAGTATATTCGTTTGACAGATGTTATGTGTCTGTTTTTGAATGTCAGCAGCTTTTTAAATGTTGGGAGAGAAACATATATGTATGTTTCCCTCCGGTTTATATGATCCGTTCATCCTACATTGACTCTTAAAATTCAAGAGTCTATCTGAAATTGAGGGTGAATTATATGGCCTTCCAAATACCGTTTCGATCCCTAACATCACTGAAGAGACATATATTGTAGAAATCTAGATCTGGTGTACAAAAAAAATATTGACACCTTGTTTTTGTGGCTTAACATCTTGGCCACAAGTTTACCGTTTTCTGTTAAGTATTACATTTATATTAAGATCCATTTTGTTACATCTCGTGATCAATTTTATTTGGCAATCGCCAATGGCAGTTAGCAGGGTTTAAGAACATCAGTTGTTCGACCTGTTAGTCAAATGCGTTTTGTGTAAATATACTTTTTCACTTTTTTGGTCTTTTGGAAAATGTTGTTTGTGCTGTATTTAGACCCTTCTACAACAAAATTTGTTTTATATGCACACGTATAAAAATTGCAGTTTTTATCCAACGCAATCATAGGTTTGAACGTAGTTTTCAATTTAGACTCGTTTATATATATATATATTCAACATGTATCAAATATACAAAAAAGAAATGCCACGAACACGTTGTAAACTTTAATTAACTTGACAAAAGTTATTTTACTGAAACAGATACAGTTAAACATAATTTGTAACCGCAATTAACACCGATTATCGTTACATTTATAGAAACCGTATCTTATATTAACCTTGATTCCTGATGTCCTGTACCGACTGATTGAGATATATTACAAACAGTGGCTGGTTAGAGAGTATTCTCAAATCTGTCTGTATTTACCTACATCGTAATATGTTCTTATTGTCGTAGTAACGATGCTGTCCACCTTGTTCCGATGATTGAAAACGTTTAATTCTCTCAGTGTTTATGGACTCTTCCTTTCTGTTTTTTTTGGTTATAAATTTCACACACGGATTTTATTCACGAGTCCTTACGGATAGCATAAATTCATGATCTTACGAGTTAATACTTCAGTTTCATTATGTATATCTGTTATATTCATTTGATAAAATTTACTGTTTGCAATAGCATTAATTGTTCTAATCCCAAGCATACAAACTTAGCCGTATTCGACACAACCTTTTTCAACTTTTGATCTTTAGAGCTGTACAACTTTGTACTTTTTTCGCTTTCGATCTTTTATATCTGGGCGTCACTGGTGAGTCTTGTGTGGACGAGGCGCGTGTTTGGCGTATTAAATTTTAAACCTGATGCTTTTTGTTATTCATTAATCGTGTGTTTCTTTGTCTAATACGTTTTCCTATGTATTTGTATTGTAGTCCTGTAATATTATGTTGTCATTTCTATGTTATATTTAACATTGCCATTAAAGTGCGAGGTTTGGCATGCCACAAAACCAGGTTCTACCCACCATTTTTCCTATAAAAATGTCCTGTACCAAGTCAGGAATATGGCCATTGTTATATTATAGTTCGTTTCTGTGTGTGTTACAATTTAACGTTGCGTCGATGGTTTTCTCTTATTTTTGAGTGTAAATTGACATTGCGATAAGACGTGTCACGGTACTTGTCTATCCCAAATTCATGTATTTGGTTTTGATGTTATATTTGTTATTCTCGTGGGATTTTGTCTGATGCTTGGTCCGTTTCTGTGTGTGTTAGTTACATTGTAGTGTTGTGTCGTTGTTATCCTCTTATATTTATGCGTTTCCGTCAGTTTTAGTTTGTTACCCCGATTTCGTTTTTTGTCCATGGATTTATGAGTTTTTTTTATCTGATTTTCAGTTTTACCAGACATAAAGGCTGATGTCGCTCAAGATCAAGATATGTTTAACTAAAAAACTGGAGTTCTTTGTTTAAAACAGTCTTAAACTGAAATTTTGTCAATGAATTTCCATTAATTTCTAACTTTATACCAGATATATATAATCTAATTGTAGATTAATTGACAAACAAAATAATATAAGGAATTTAGTTGTCTTTTACTTGGTGGCCAATTTTGTGGAATAGTTTATTCCATCCCGAACATATCATTTGGCCTCGTGTATTTCAAATGAGATGATAAAAAACAGGTGTTTTCAAATTAAAAGTTTAAATCATGTGTTTAATGAAACACTTTCAACAGGAAATTATCCTCAGATATGGGCCAATGGTTTTATAACTGCCCTATTTAAAAATGGTTTAAAGGATGATCCATCAAATTATCGTGGACTAACTGACTAGTAGTCTCAATAAAGTATTAACAAAAATTCTTACTAAAAGATTGGAAAAAAAAATGTGTTTTTAGAAATATCATATGTCCTGAGCAAATTGGTTTCTGCAAAGGCAAGCGTACTTCAGTGCATGTTTTTATCATCAAATGTCTTATTGACAAATATACCGGTTCTCAGGTTTAAAACATTTGTATGTCTGCTTTAATAATTTCAAAAAGCCTTTGATAAAAGGAGTAGGTCCTGTAAGGGCCGATTTCGGCCTCAATTTTCAAGTTCATCTAACGAAAGATTTTAAAACACTATCTAAACACTTAAGTGTCTATTTTCTATTTCAACTGATTCAATTAGTTAATGGGGAAGATTTTAACTTAATAAGTCATTTAAAACGCCCCGATTCAAGCTTAAATATGAAAAATCTATCAAATATGTCAAAAATCGTCACTTTTCAGATGGTTTTTGTCAAAAATGAAAGTGGCCGCATCCGTGTTCATCCTCCACCTTTATATATGTTATGTATTATCATCAAATACAACTTACATTTCAATATTATGAATGAACACGAATGCGGCCACTTTCATTTCAGACGGAAACCGTCTAAAATTTAACTAAAATGCTACAATTGTGAAGATTTCAGTAATTTAGCATGACTTAATGATGCTAGTACCCGATATATGTGCATTGTTTTGTCAAAAACAGCCCATATTTATGTAGCAGAAGCATTCTACTTTGCAATAAATATCTAAACGATTACATTTTCACAATTTTCTAAAACTGCTATATTTTGAGGCCAAAAAGGGGTCTTACTGAACCTACTCCTTTGGCATGAAGGCTTGTTTTATAAATACATTTGGTGTACGTGAGAATTGACCCCAATCATGTAACTGACACTTTTTCATCTTTTACAGAGGGTGAAACAGGGAGATCATTTAAGTCCTATCTTATGCAATATTTTTGTTAATGATATTCATGATATATTTGATGAGGATTGCTTTCGAGTTGAACTAAATAATACAAAACTTAATTGTCTGATGTATGCAGATGATCTAATTCTGCTTACTGAAACTCCTAGGGGTCTTCAAGAATGTCTCGATAAACTACAAATCTATTGTAATAACTGGGGACTGGAGGTTAATATTTATAAACCCAAAGACATGATTTTAAGCAATTCTGGTAGACTTCTTTCTACTCCGTTTCATATAAATAGTACCACCCTAATGAACAAAAAAAAAATTAAACCTACATGGGTGTCAAATTTAGTAGTACTGGCAAATTTACAGATGCCTAACATGATACAATAATATAGGGCAAAAGGCCTTATTTAAAGTTTAAAAAACATGTTTCTCAGGTCATAAACCAAATATAAAACCTCTACTTTATGTTTTTAACCATCAGTTTAATCAGTCTTAATGTATGCCAGTGAAATATGGGGCGACATTAATTTTAACAAACTGAACACTCATGGAATAAATATTTAAAAAAAACTATGTGGAGACCTGGCAGTAGAGAAGGCTTATTTAACCTTTTGTATTTTTTTTTATTAAAATGTTTAAATACTACATACGTTTAGGAAATTCTGATGATAAATTATTAAAAGAGGCTTTCAACCTCTCAGTCTCTACATGATGAGCAGAAAAAGAGCTGGTAAATAAGTATTCAAACTTTATTTAAGGGGACGACCATTTGATATTCCGGGGGAGGGGGGATGATTTTGAAAATAAATAACTCGGCCTTGATAATCAAAAATAAATGGTTTGTTCTATGGTAGTTTGAAAATAAATTACCTGACTTGCAATGTATTGAACATACATAACTCAGAAGGTCTTATCGAAAGTATGAGATGGCACAAGATTCTGCATAAATTCATCTTTTTTGCAAAAATAAAATCGGGCAACACTTCCCAAATCTATTAATAATAAAGGTATAAATATTATTAAATTTACTTGAAATTTCTGCAAATTGGTTTCATTTAACTTGATGTATTTACTTTCTCAGGAACACTTACCTAACTATTATTACAGGGCAGTAACTATTTTGAGGCAAATGCCTAACGTAAGAAATTTGAAAACCAAACGATGATGATATGTATACAGGAGTTATTTAAGTATCAGCATTGAATTATTACATAAATCAATAAAAACAAAAGTGCATGACTGAAGGAATATTTTGCAAGTTAAAAATGGATAGGATTGTTATTAATTTTTTGAAGATGTACTTGTATGTTCACATATTAATGATGACTTTATGTTGATCAATTGAACATCATTGACTGTTACATGCGATGATGAATTGTGAATTTGCTACCGATTTCTAATGCTGAAAACATTTGAATTTGTCAACAACATGTTGTTTTATTGCATGCAATTTCCAAATGCAAGACTTTTTTGTCATAAATATCCATGCTAGAATATTTAAGACATACGATTTTATTTTTTCAATAGATGGTATGGATTGATCCTTTGATGTATTTGACGTAAACATTGTGGTTAGAAAGTTAACAATCTATTATGTTGTTTCTTTCTTCTAAATAATATGGAAATAGTTTAATATTTGAAAAAGAATTACATGTTTGTTGACGAGAAGCAAGATATGAAAAATAAACATGTTTTGATAGTTAGCCAATGACAAGCATCTCGAAACAAGGATGAGTATACGAATAACGAAGTCAAGGGATAGATCTTAGAATCGAGATTATATATCATATTTGAAGATGAGCTATGTTTGTTGTACAAAAAAGACTCTGATCTGATTTCCCTTTCTGATAAATATATGTTGAGAACTATGGTTAAAAACTATATTCATCTGAGAATTCTTGAGAAAACGCATACAATTGTTGGTGTCATTTAAGGATGTACTTAGGTGAGGCTTTGAGAAATTAAAAAAATCAAGAATCTAAAATTTATACTATAAGTCAGAAGGGCATTAGTCCAGGAACAAAATAAGCTAAAAATATTGATAGGTCATGGAACTACTTTTTGAGATATTTGATATTTAAAATATGGCGGGAAAAAGCTGACATTGACTTTTACCTTATGTTTGCATTGGTATTATTTGGGTCTCAAATCAAAAGAAAAAAAATCTGCTTAAATTTTGGCAAATGACCCTTTATGAGCTATTAAGTCTTATATGAAAAGATAAATGGGTGTTATGGGGCAAATATTTTACATTGTATTGAATGGAAAAAACCCAAGGAGTCCGAACATTTGACACAAATTCCAAAACTTCACCTAAGTACATCCTTAACTTGGAAATGATACCACACATTATCACATTACTTCTCACTTACTGTGTTATGAATAGATACTTGTATGTTAAAAACACGGTATATTAGTTCAAGACATATCATCGTCCTGGAAGATACGATTTTTGATATTTTATTTTTTAATTGAATGTGTATCATTCTTTTTGCTTTCGTGCTATATTGCATCTACATAATAATACAACTCATTAAATTATTTATGTTTGCTTAAACGTCCAGCGGAAATTTTTCATACATGTAATGAAAAACAACTCATTAACATACATATATAACAAATAAGTTCTACAAAAATGGGGTCGAACGGAATGAAATGAGGGCGAATTGGTATTGCAAACTAGAAACGAGGGTATGAGGGATAGTTTAAAATGCTCGCTAAAGGCCACCAGCGTGCCCTCAAGGAACGTGTTGCAAGTATTTGCAGAAACTGGGACTCTCTTTCCACACAAGGTAAAAGATTCAAAAACCTGATAATTACCGATAATGGCAACATATTTTCCTTTCTTTGCAGTTTTACTTTACTTTGAGAATTAATTATTTTACTGTTTAGAATTTTTGTTTAATAGTAATTTCGAATTGACGTGGTTCGGTACTTATCCATCCAGTAATTGTGTTATGGCAAGTTTTAGTAATCTTGTCTTCCGTGTTTCTTACACGCTTAGTCTAAATGCATTTTTGTTTTCGTTGACATTTCTGTTTGTCAACAATAATATAGGTTGTAACAAATGTTGGCTGCTGTACACCTCTATTTCAGACTTGTTCAACTATTTGGTCTTCATATTGATTTGTTCATACATCATTGTCAATACATGTATAATGAAATTTTATACGACTGCATACAATTTAGAATTTTAGCTAGCTAGCTTTTGCATCGGGTTTAATCCACCATGTTCATCATGAATGTGACATGTGTAACGTCATGGTAGACAAATTGCACACATTTAGATTTTTTTCACTTTTTTTTATGATCAAAACTTTATAATCTATGATTATATGTAGACATATCATGAGTACAATATAGTTACATCAATCTTATTATGAATTTATATAAAATCATTGAAAAATGGCGTGTGAAACGGAATTCTAAACGATCAAGGTGCAATTTTGGTAAGTCTGGAATATGACTTGTGATCAATTCTTTTCATTTCAGAATTTGTTATTTTTGTTATTTTACTTTTCATAGTAATGGCTTACTTGAAGTGTCATTTTAGTCGTTATATTCAAAAACACACAACAAAACTTGATTTCAAACGTTCGAAAAATACATACAACCCTAAAACACGAATGTAAAATATAAAAACCTCGAATGAAACGTGCAGCTTCTAAATTGTATAGGTTTCAAGATTTCCACAAAACTGACGCGTGCCACTCTATTCAAATCAATATATATTTGAGAGAGCACAATAGATGCGTGATCCAAAAACAGACAATACTAATAATAAGAGGCAGGCTTATCCTGTGATAGGGGACGAAGTCTGTATTAATTGTTTTTCTTCAAAATGGTTAAAAAAAGAAACGGAAATACCTGACGTTTCCGATTTAGTTTCTGTTAATCCGGTAATGTTTTTTTCATATCAAAGAATTATTAGAAATGAAACTGTTATTGTGTTCCTTCTGATATTTTACCAGACTGATAAACATATATTTTACTCAATATCTCCTGACAACGAGACCGGAAAAAAGATGCGGGAATTTAAAAAAGTCTGAAAACAAGAGTTTACTGTTAACGATTTTGAGTTCGTTAGTAGAATAAAAATGTTCCTGGTTTTATTTTTTAATTCTATATATTATTCTACCGTTAAGATTTTCCGATAAAAAAAATTAAATATTTTTCTACCGTAATAGGGGACTTCGAAGCTTGAAGGGCGATTAAAATACAATTTTGGGTAAATACTTCCATTAGCCCTTCTGATACTAAAATAAAAACTTATGAGGATCTTGCAGCAGAAAATAATTAATCTTAGGGGTTACAAAAATGCCTATTTCAGATCTTAGGGGTGCTTCTAAATGTAAACAGTTTCGTATCATGCATTATCTGGTATTGTATTTATTTTTCTGATGGGAACAATCATTGCAGTAAAAAATTCTGATAGGTCTTTTTTTCCCATGAAAGCCCATCCACCCAATATGAACAGAAACTGTTGATCAAGAAAAACATTATCATCCACCGGTGTAAATGAAGTCTGTGAAGCATTTCATCACAAAGCTCCAGACCGTATACTAGGTACAAACAGTTGTTTAGTGCGAGATTTTTCCTCGTCTTAAAGTCCGGGAAACTGATGTTGACTTTTACAATGAGGGACAAGATAAGTTGAATAGAGAGTTGGATGCTCACTATTCAGTTAGGCATGCATCACCTGGTGTTGTTTTATTTGGTTCCACAGGGGTGGTATAACAAGTTCAGCGGGTCATTTTAGGAAGCGTGATGGTTGGTGTTCATCTTCATGATGAAGGTACTAAACGTTTTTATTTTAGTATCAGAAGGGCTATTGGAAGTATTCACCAACAATGGTAGTTAAATCGCCCTTGGTACTTTGATATTTAAACAAGAATGAAAGATTATGGTATAATTACCAGTGAGACAGAACTCTAGCAATAAAAATCAGAAGATTTCATATAATAACCAGAGACAGTATTCCACAATTTTTTTTTAGTATAAAGCCATGATAGCCAGTGAGACAAAACTCCAACAATAAAAATAAACATTTTGTACAATAACCAGTGTATGTCTCCCAAAATAATTATGTGGTATATGGCCATGATAGCCAGTTAGACAGCACTCCATCAATAGAAATAAGATGATTTTGTAAGACAGTGATCGAGACAGTATTCCACCAACAAAGAAAAATACCTATGTGGTATATATATTGCCATTGAGACAGCAGTCCACTAATTTGTGCGAAGAGGATTCTAAATCCTAATGAATTTCAATTAGTACTGTAGCATACTGTATATCCAGTTCTTGCAACCACTTTTAAAATGAGTTTATTGAATTATGGAAAAAAAACTTATAAGTAATGGTTTTAGATTAAAGTAAATGATGAACATGACTAGTTTTTGGACACATTGACAAAGGGTTAAAGGGAAGGGAAATAACATTTTACATTATCATATTAATTTCAGTTATTTTATTTTTCAATTGGAGGCCAGAAATGACCATTTATACTGTTATATCTGTAAATTCAGATCATCTTAATTTATCATTAATTTACTTTAAATTTATTCCTTTTTGAACAAAACTGCTGTTAGTTTTTTATAATTTATTTTTGTTACAAATTTAAAATCATATTTTATAGTAATAATGTCAGAATTCCTAAAGTCTAAAATTAAATTTTGCAATAAAGACTAGTATTTTAACTAACTCTTATCTGCTCATCTAAACTATGCACTCATGGTTCATCAATTTAAAAAGAAATGTTTTTTTACATACCATACTCTAATATTTGATATAGCATACATACTTGTACAAATGTATTAGGTCATTTTCTAGTGTTCATTTAAGATTGCTACTTAAACAATGCCCTTTATTTTACTTTCTTATCGTATACACTTTTCAGGTGTATTCAGGGTAAGCATAGTTATTAGTTATTTTTTTTTTTTTTTTTTTTTCACAAATTATGAGTAATTAAGATTTAGTTACTGTTGAAGTGCCAGAGAAACATAATGTTTTGGTGCTTGGACATAGTTTTGTTGCTCGTTTGGGAAATGATGTTTCTACGATTCCTTCATTAAGACCTGATTTTAACCTTGATCAGGCTGTAGTTCACTGTCTTGGTATGAAAAAGGGGGGGGGGGGTATCAGTGACCTTATAAAAGATCTGTCAGGGAGACTTCACTGCAAACTGCATAGTTTTCGTCCAGAAATGATGATACTACAGATTGGTGGTTACGATATTGATCAAGAAAAACATTATCATCCACAGGTGTAAATGGAGTCTGTGAAGCATTTCATCACAAAGCTCCAGACCGTATACTAGGTACAAAAAGTTGTTTAGTGCGAGATTTTTCCTCGTCTTAAAGTCCGGGAAACTGATGTTGACTTTTACAATGAGGGACAAGATAAGTTGAATAAAGAGTTGGATGCTCACTATTCAGTTAGGCATGCATCACCTGGTGTTGTTTTATTTGGTTCCACAGGGGTGGTATAACAAGTTCAGCGGGTTATTTTAGGAAGCGTGATGGTTGGTCTTCATCTTCATGATGAAGGTACTAAACGTTTTTATTTTAGTATCAGAAGGGCTATTGGAAGTATTCACCCAAAATGGTAGTTAAATCGCCCTTGGTACTTTGATATTTAAACAAGAATGAAAGATTATGGTACAATTACCAGTGAGACAGCAGTCTAGCAAAAAAAAAATCAGAAGATTTCATATAATAACCAGAGACAGTATTCCACAAATTTGTTTTAGTATAAAGCCATGATAGCCAGTGAGACAGAACTCCAACAATAAAAATAAACCTTTTGTACAATAACCAGTGTATGCCTCCCAAAATAATTATGTGGTATATGGCCATGATAGCCAGTTAGACAGCACTCCATCAATAGAAATAAGATGATTTTGTAAGACAGTGATCGAGACAGTATTCCACCAACAAAGAAAAATACCTATGTGGTATATATATTGCCATTGAGACAGCAGTCCACTAATTTGTGCGAAGAGGATTCTAAATCCTAATGAATTTCAATTAGTACTGTAGCATACTGTTTATCCAGTACTTGCAACCACTTTTAAAATGAGTTTATTGAATTATGGCCAAAAACCCCTTATAAGTTATGGTTTTAGATTAAAGTAAATGATGAACATGACTAGTTTTTGGACACATTGACAAGGGGTTAAAGGGAAGGGAAATAATTCTATACATTATCATATTAATTTCAGTTATTTTCTTTTTCAATTGGAGGCCAGAAATGACCATTTATACTGTTGTATCTGTGAATTCAGATCATCTTAATTTCTCATTAATTTACTATAAATTTATTCCTTTTTGAACAAAACTGCTGTTATTTTTTTTATAATTTATCTTTTTTACAGATTTAAAATTATATTTTATAGTAATAATGTCAGAATTCCTAAATTTTGCAATAAAGACTAGTATTTTAAATAACTCTTATCTGCTCATCTTAACTATGCACTCATGGTTCATAAAGTTAAAACGAAATGTTTCTTACATACCATACTCTAATATTTGATATAGCATACATACTTGTACAAATGTATTAGGTCATTTTCTAGTGTTCATTTAAGATTGCTACTTAAACAATGCCCTTCATTTTACTTTCTTATCGTATACACTTTTCAGGTGTATTCAGGGTAAGCATAGTTATTAGTTAATTTTTTATATTTTTTTCACAAATTATGAGTTATTAAGATTAGGTTACTGTTCAATTACCAGAGAAACATAATGTTCTGATGCTTGGACATAGTTTTGTTGCTCGTTTTGGAAATGATGTTTCTACGATTCCTTCTTTCAGACCTGATTTTGACCTTGATCAGGCTGTAGTTCACTGTCTTGGTATCAGGGGGGGGGGGGGTATTATCAGTGACCTTATTAAAGATGTCAGGGAGACTTCATTGCAAACTCCATAGTTTTCGTCCAGAAATGGTGATACTACAGATTAGTGGTAACGATATTGATCAAGAAAAACATTATCATCCTCAGGTGTATATGGAGTCCGTGAAGCATTTCATCACAAAGCTCCAGACCGTATACCAGGTACAAAAAGTTGTTTTGTGCGAGATTTTTCCTCGTCTTAAAGTCCGGCAAACTGATGTTGACTTTTACAATGAGGACAAAGATAAGTTGAATAGAGTTGGATGCTCACTATTGGGCCATTCCAGTTAATTTCTGACAGGTGGGGATGGATGGGAAGAATTTTTTTTTTATACGTATCAGAAAAAACATCATGAAAAACTTCCTATCAGATCTAAAAATTAAGACCTATCAGATGAAGAGTTTCTGTTCATATTGGGTGGATGGGCTTTCATGGGAAAAAAAGACCTATCAGAATTTTTTACTGCAATGATTGTTCCCATCAGAAAAATAAATACAATACCAGATAATGCATGATACGAAACTGTTTACATTTAGAAGCACCCCTAAGATCTGAAATAGGCATTTTTGTAACCCCTAAGATTAATTATTTTCTGCTGCAAGATCCTCATAAGTTTTTATTTTAGTATCAGAAGGGCTAATGGAAGTATTTACCCAAAATTGTATTTTAATCGCCCTTCAAGCTTCGAAGTCCCCTATTACGGTAGAAAAATATTTAATTTTTTTTATCGGAAAATCTTAACGGTAGAATAATATATAGAATTAAAAAATAAAACCAGGAAAATTTTTATTCTACTAACGAACTCAAAATCGTTAACAGTAAACTCTTGTTTTCAGACTTTTTTAAATTCCCGCATCTTTTTTCCGGTCTCGTTGTCAGGAGATATTGAGTAAAATATATGTTTATCAGTCTGGTAAAATATCAGAAGGAACACAATAACAGTTTCATTTCTAATAATTCTTTGATATGAAAAAAACATTACCGGATTAACAGAAACTAAATCGGAAACGTCAGGTATTTCCGTTTCTTTTTTTAACCATTTTGAAGAAAAACAATTAATACAGACTTCGTCCCCTATCACAGGATAAGCCTGCCTCTTATTATTAGTATTGTCTGTTTTTGGATCACGCATCTATTGTGCTCTCTCAAATATATATTGATTTGAATAGAGTGGCACGCGTCAGTTTTGTGGAAATCTTGAAACCTATACAATTTAGAAGCTGCACGTTTCATTCGAGGTTTTTATATTTTACATTCGTGTTTTAGGGTTGTATGTATTTTTCGAACGTTTGAAATCAAGTTTTGTTGTGTGTTTTTGAATATAACGACTAAAATGACACTTCAAGTAAGCCATTACTATGAAAAGTAAAATAACAAAAATAACAAATTCTGAAATGAAAAGAATTGATCACAAGTCATATTCCAGACTTACCAAAATTGCACCTTGATCGTTTAGAATTCCGTTTCACACGCCATTTTTCAATGATTTTATATAAATTCATAATAAGATTGATGTAACTATATTGTACTCATGATATGTCTACATATAATCATAGATTATAAAGTTTTGATCATAAAAAAAAGTGAAAAAAATCTAAATGTGTGCAATTTGTCTACCATGACGTTACACATGTCACATTCATGATGAACATGGTGGATTAAACCCGATGCAAAAGCTAGCTAGCTAAAATTCTAAATTGTATGCAGTCGTATAAAATTTCATTATACATGTATTGACAATGATGTATGAACAAATCAATATGAAGACCAAATAGTTGAACAAGTCTGAAATAGAGGTGTACAGCAGCCAACATTTGTTACAACCTATATTATTGTTGACAAACAGAAATGTCAACGAAAACAAAAATGCATTTAGACTAAGCGTGTAAGAAACACGGAAGACAAGATTACTAAAACTTGCCATAACACAATTACTGGATGGATAAGTACCGAACCACGTCAATTCGAAATTACTATTAAACAAAAATTCTAAACAGTAAAATAATTAATTCTCAAAGTAAAGTAAAACTGCAAAGAAAGGAAAATATGTTGCCATTATCGGTAATTATCAGGTTTTTGAATCTTTTACCTTGTGTGGAAAGAGAGTCCCAGTTTCTGCAAATACTTGCAACACGTTCCTTGAGGGCACGCTGGTGGCCTTTAGCGAGCATTTTAAACTATCCCTCATACCCTCGTTTCTAGTTTGCAATACCAATTCGCCCTCATTTCATTCCGTTCGACCCCATTTTTGTAGAACTTATTTGTTATATATGTATGTTAATGAGTTGTTTTTCATTACATGTATGAAAAATTTCCGCTGGACGTTTAAGCAAACATAAATAATTTAATGAGTTGTATTATTATGTAGATGCAATATAGCACGAAAGCAAAAAGAATGATACACATTCAATTAAAAAATAAAATATCAAAAATCGTATCTTCCAGGACGATGATATGTCTTGAACTAATATACCGTGTTTTTAACATACAAGTATCTATTCATAACACAGTAAGTGAGAAGTAATGTGATAATGTGTGGTATCATTTCCAAGTTAAGGATGTACTTAGGTGAAGTTTTGGAATTTGTGTCAAATGTTCGGACTCCTTGGGTTTTTTCCATTCAATACAATGTAAAATATTTGCCCCATAACACCCATTTATCTTTTCATATAAGACTTAATAGCTCATAAAGGGTCATTTGCCAAAATTTAAGCAGATTTTTTTTCTTTTGATTTGAGACCCAAATAATACCAATGCAAACATAAGGTAAAAGTCAATGTCAGCTTTTTCCCGCCATATTTTAAATATCAAATATCTCAAAAAGTAGTTCCATGACCTATCAATATTTTTAGCTTATTTTGTTCCTGGACTAATGCCCTTCTGACTTATAGTATAAATTTTAGATTCTTGATTTTTTTAATTTCTCAAAGCCTCACCTAAGTACATCCTTAAATGACACCAACAATTGTATGCGTTTTCTCAAGAATTCTCAGATGAATATAGTTTTTAACCATAGTTCTCAACATATATTTATCAGAAAGGGAAATCAGATCAGAGTCTTTTTTGTACAACAAACATAGCTCATCTTCAAATATGATATATAATCTCGATTCTAAGATCTATCCCTTGACTTCGTTATTCGTATACTCATCCTTGTTTCGAGATGCTTGTCATTGGCTAACTATCAAAACATGTTTATTTTTCATATCTTGCTTCTCGTCAACAAACATGTAATTCTTTTTCAAATATTAAACTATTTCCATATTATTTAGAAGAAAGAAACAACATAATAGATTGTTAACTTTCTAACCACATGTTTACGTCAAATACATCAAAGGATCAATCCATACCATCTATTGAAAAAATAAAATCGTATGTCTTAAATATTCTAGCATGGATATTTATGACAAAAAAGTCTTGCATTTGGAAATTGCATGCAATAAAACAACATGTTGTTGACAAATTCAAATGTTTTCAGCATTAGAAATCGGTAGCAAATTCACAATTCATCATCGCATGTAACAGTCAATGATGTTCAATTGATCAACATAAAGTCATCATTAATATGTGAACATACAAGTACATCTTCAAAAAATTAATAACAATCCTATCCATTTTTAACTTGCAAAATATTCCTTCAGTCATGCACTTTTGTTTTTATTGATTTATGTAATAATTCAATGCTGATACTTAAATAACTCCTGTATACATATCATCATCGTTTGGTTTTCAAATTTCTTACGTTAGGCATTTGCCTCAAAATAGTTACTGCCCTGTAATAATAGTTAGGTAAGTGTTCCTGAGAAAGTAAATACATCAAGTTAAATGAAACCAATTTGCAGAAATTTCAAGTAAATTTAATAATATTTATACCTTTATTATTAATAGATTTGGGAAGTGTTGCCCGATTTTATTTTTGCAAAAAAGATGAATTTATGCAGAATCTTGTGCCATCTCATACTTTCGATAAGACCTTCTGAGTTATGTATGTTCAATACATTGCAAGTCAGGTAATTTATTTTCAAACTACCATAGAACAAACCATTTATTTTTGATTATCAAGGCCGAGTTATTTATTTTCAAAATCATCCCCCCTCCCCCGGAATATCAAATGGTCGTCCCCTTAAATAAAGTTTGAATACTTATTTACCAGCTCCTTTTCTGCTCATCATGTAGAGACTGAGAGGTTGAAAGCCTCTTTTAATAATTTATCATCAGAATTTCCTAAACGTATGTAGTATTTAAACATTTTAATAAAAAAAAATACAAAAGGTTAAATAAGCCTTCTCTACTGCCAGGTCTCCACATAGTTTTTTTTAAATATTTATTCCATGAGTGTTCAGTTTGTTAAAATTAATGTCGCCCCATATTTCACTGGCATACATTAAGACTGATTAAACTGATGGTTAAAAACATAAAGTAGAGGTTTTATATTTGGTTTATGACCTGAGAAACATGTTTTTTAAACTTTAAATAAGGCCTTTTGCCCTATATTATTGTATCATGTTAGGCATCTGTAAATTTGCCAGTACTACTAAATTTGACACCCATGTAGGTTTAATTTTTTTTGTGTTCATTAGGGTGGTACTATTTATATGAAACGGAGTAGAAAGAAGTCTACCAGAATTGCTTAAAATCATGTCTTTGGGTTTATAAATATTAACCTCCAGTCCCCAGTTATTACAATAGATTTGTAGTTTATCGAGACATTCTTGAAGACCCCTAGGAGTTTCAGTAAGCAGAATTAGATCATCTGCATACATCAGACAATTAAGTTTTGTATTATTTAGTTCAACTCGAAAGCAATCCTCATCAAATATATCATGAATATCATTAACAAAAATATTGCATAAGATAGGACTTAAATGATCTCCCTGTTTCACCCTCTGTAAAAGATGAAAAAGTGTCAGTTACATGATTGGGGTCAATTCTCACGTACACCAAATGTATTTATAAAACAAGCCTTCATGCCAAAGGAGTAGGTTCAGTAAGACCCCTTTTTGGCCTCAAAATATAGCAGTTTTAGAAAATTGTGAAAATGTAATCGTTTAGATATTTATTGCAAAGTAGAATGCTTCTGCTACATAAATATGGGCTGTTTTTGACAAAACAATGCACATATATCGGGTACTAGCATCATTAAGTCATGCTAAATTACTGAAATCTTCACAATTGTAGCATTTTAGTTAAATTTTAGACGGTTTCCGTCTGAAATGAAAGTGGCCGCATTCGTGTTCATTCATAATATTGAAATGTAAGTTGTATTTGATGATAATACATAACATATATAAAGGTGGAGGATGAACACGGATGCGGCCACTTTCATTTTTGACAAAAACCATCTGAAAAGTGACGATTTTTGACATATTTGATAGATTTTTCATATTTAAGCTTGAATCGGGGCGTTTTAAATGACTTATTAAGTTAAAATCTTCCCCATTAACTAATTGAATCAGTTGAAATAGAAAATAGACACTTAAGTGTTTAGATAGTGTTTAAAATCTTTCGTTAGATGAACTTGAAAATTGAGGCCGAAATCGGCCCTTACAGGACCTACTCCTTTTATCAAAGGCTTTTTGAAATTATTAAAGCAGACATACAAATGTTTTAAACCTGAGAACCGGTATATTTGTCAATAAGACATTTGATGATAAAAACATGCACTGAAGTACGCTTGCCTTTGCAGAAACCAATTTGCTCAGGACATATGATATTTCTAAAAACACATTTTTTTTTCCAATCTTTTAGTAAGAATTTTTGTTAATACTTTATTGAGACTACTAGTCAGTTAGTCCACGATAATTTGATGGATCATCCTTTAAACCATTTTTAAATAGGGCAGTTATAAAACCATTGGCCCATATCTGAGGATAATTTCCTGTTGAAAGTGTTTCATTAAACACATGATTTAAACTTTTAATTTGAAAACACCTGTTTTTTATCATCTCATTTGAAATACACGAGGCCAAATGATATGTTCGGGATGGAATAAACTATTCCACAAAATTGGCCACCAAGTAAAAGACAACTAAATTCCTTATATTATTTTGTTTGTCAATTAATCTACAATTAGATTATATATATCTGGTATAAAGTTAGAAATTAATGGAAATTCATTGACAAAATTTCAGTTTAAGACTGTTTTAAACAAAGAACTCCAGTTTTTTAGTTAAACATATCTTGATCTTGAGCGACATCAGCCTTTATGTCTGGTAAAACTGAAAATCAGATAAAAAAAACTCATAAATCCATGGACAAAAAACGAAATCGGGGTAACAAACTAAAACTGACGGAAACGCATAAATATAAGAGGATAACAACGACACAACACTACAATGTAACTAACACACACAGAAACGGACCAAGCATCAGACAAAATCCCACGAGAATAACAAATATAACATCAAAACCAAATACATGAATTTGGGATAGACAAGTACCGTGACACGTCTTATCGCAATGTCAATTTACACTCAAAAATAAGAGAAAACCATCGACGCAACGTTAAATTGTAACACACACAGAAACGAACTATAATATAACAATGGCCATATTCCTGACTTGGTACAGGACATTTTTATAGGAAAAATGGTGGGTAGAACCTGGTTTTGTGGCATGCCAAACCTCGCACTTTAATGGCAATGTTAAATATAACATAGAAATGACAACATAATATTACAGGACTACAATACAAATACATAGGAAAACGTATTAGACAAAGAAACACACGATTAATGAATAACAAAAAGCATCAGGTTTAAAATTTAATACGCCAAACACGCGCCTCGTCCACACAAGACTCACCAGTGACGCCCAGATATAAAAGATCGAAAGCGAAAAAAGTACAAAGTTGTACAGCTCTAAAGATCAAAAGTTGAAAAAGGTTGTGTCGAATACGGCTAAGTTTGTATGCTTGGGATTAGAACAATTAATGCTATTGCAAACAGTAAATTTTATCAAATGAATATAACAGATATACATAATGAAACTGAAGTATTAACTCATTACATAAAACAAACACGAATACATAATGAATGACCAACACAGAATAGACACACCCGACTCAGTCCAGGCCTCAACGCAGTAAATTATGAAAATGACGTCACATACGACGGTGAAAAGGCATTAAAAATTACGTCACATACGATGGTGAAAAGGCATTAAAAATTTGAACATATGAAATTTCTTAAACAGCAGAAAAATTATGTCACATATGAAAAACTATATCTCAAAAGTAAGATAGAATTAGGATCGATTAAAATTAAAATTAAAATAGAACTAAATACTGATATTTCATTTAAACACAATGCATATTGCAATACTTATTAATAGCAATTAACTATAATATGTATATGTGCAGTTTGTTATGAATCCAACTTCAAACTTAAATTATCGTACAGATTATGTTGACCAAAATTAAATCTAATAAATGACGGCGGTGATTAATTTTTGTTTCCATAACACATAAATATAATAGAAAAGACGTCAACACATTTGACAAAATCCGATGAGAATTACAAATATAACATTAAACATTTAAACTAAATACATGAGTTTGGGATAGACAAGTACCGTAACACGTCTTATAGTAATGCGAATTCACACTCAGCAAAACAGTCACAATCGGGAATAAGTCACGTTTGGTAATTAAAAGATTAGACGACATAATGACAAACCACAATCTACCATGTGGTAAAAATGTCCTTAGCTAGTTTGGTTAAACACACATCGTATGGATCCACCAATTCGTGATGGTGTCCATAAAATTTACGGAGTGTCAATTTTAATCTGTCCTTCTCATAACTTTGTTGGAGAAGTTTCTGCGTAAGTAGCACACTCCTGTATATGAAGTCCGTATAGTGTGAACAAGTACGTGAATAACGTATCAATTGTGATATGTAAACACCATACGAAGGGCTAGATGGTATGTTACTGCTGAGAAATGGGAAATTGATAATTGGGAAGTTGAAATCGTCCCGTTTGTCATAGATTTTCGTGTGAAGTCGTCCATCTACGTCAATATTGAGGAAAAGATCAAGGTATGAAGCAGTCCTTCTAGTATCAGTAGTATCCTTAATTTCAAGTTCACTGGGATATATGAGATGTAAGTATTGGCTGAAGTATGGGTTATTCAATGATAGAACATCATCAATATATCGGAAAGTAAAATTAAAGAAGAGTGCTTGTTCTTTTTGTCTTTTAGAAGGTTTTGAATGAACTCTGCTTCATACGAGTACAAAAACAAATCAGCCAGCAGGGGTGCACAATTAGTACCCATTGGAATACCGATTGTCTGTTGAAATATAAATCCTCCAAACTCAACAAATAAATTGTCGTTCAAAAAGTCCAGCATTTTGATAATATCATCTTCAGTATATTTTCTGGAAGATTCAGTGTGATTCTTCAATCACACAAAATATGAATTATTGTCATGATTGTAACCCAAAACAAGTAATTTGTATCTACGATTCCCATTTTTATAGAAAAAGCTCTGTTTTATGAGATGGTGAAGTCGATCTTTCAACTGAGCATGGGGAATAGTAGTATATAGCGTAGAAAAATCAAAAAACCACGGGTCGATGGATATCGTCATTCCAAAAAATTACATTAGGATCATTACTTAATCTTTAGTACAAAAGGGTATCTAAACACACTCAACCTATACCATCTGGTATTAAACTTGGTTACGGTATTGTGTGGAAAAGAGGGACGAAAGATACGAAAGGGACAGTCAAACTCATAAATCTAAAACAAACGGACAACGCCATGGCTAAAAATGAAAAAGACAAACAGACAAACAATAGTACACACGACACAACATAGAAAACTAAAGAATAAACAACATGAACCCCACCAAAAAACTAGGGTGATCTCAGGTGCTCCGGAAGGGTTAGCAGATCCTGCTCCACATGTGGCACCCGTTCCTTCAGGAATGTTATTGCATATGGTTACTTCAATAATAACTGCCTTGTTGAATTCTAGAGGGCCACCTTCAATCATTCTTATTCATTGTGTTGCGTCGCCACTATAGGCGTTTATCCTCCATCAGCGCGTTTACGACGACATATTAGCTGCATATAAATTAAATATGTACTTCTAAAAGGGTTCGACCTGCTACAATAACTTTAACTGTTTTTCGCTTTACAGAGACATAAAAATGATAAAAGTTAACACCATGTTTATTTCTGTATTAAGGCACAACATGAATGTATGCAGTTGGCAACATCAGGAATGGAGTTACAAAATGTACATATTCACAAAATAACTGCACATTAACTTACTTCTTTATCTTAAAAGAAAGCTATCTATATGATTCTTAGACTTGTCAAAAGTTGAAAAAATTATTTACATTTTATGAAATACACCTTTGTTATTTAAAAATATCTACCATTCCTCTATTAAAAATATTACAAAATATTAAATTTTCATATTCTTTTCTACTGATAGTTCAATTTTTTGTTTACTCTTTTGTACCGCATTTTTTTCTTGTCCCACAGATTGACATCATACTCCGACTCGATTAAAGTAGTTATCCTCCGATTGATGTGGTCATGGAGGCTCTATAGCTGGAATTGATCCGTCTCTGTCCGCAGGTCATATAGGTATCTGACCACACAGGGCAGAGACTGAGAACCACTGGCTTCCCAACCTCAGATAACTAATGATGTGCCGGAAATAAGCTGAGTCCCGGTCCAAAAAGTACATGGGAATCCCATGCTCATCTTTCCGGAAGGGCCTCATTGCAGAGCCTTCTTGAACCATCTCTACCAGCAAAGAGCTGGGTTCAATTTTGAGTATGTCATTACTGCTCGCAAATTTCATGTCATCAATGTCAATCACCACCCTACCTACTTCAACTTCACTCCAAGCGGCTAACTTCACGTCTGTCATCCTCTAACTTGCCAGCTGATCCCAGACCCCGCGACGGACAGGCTCAGTGGATGTGGCAGCCTCTTGTCATATCTTGAGGGTGCCGACTGTGAGGTAGGTTTCTCAACCCTAATAGGAGGCAGAGGAATACTGTAGACATAAAGTGTCTCTAGGGGGACAACTCCAATACGGATTTGGTTCAAGACCTCGCCATCCTCAACACCAGATGCTAATGATGGATTTAAGGCTGTCTCCCGAGAGACACTTTTTGCTGGCTCCTTTGCCTAACTGGGTGGGGGAGGTGGTTTAACCCTATACAATGGTGAAGTGGTGGCGTTGTTTTGCCCCTGCCACTTCTTGGCCCTATTTAAACGTGGCTCACAACTGGCTCTCTTCTTTTTTTGTATTGGTACAACTGTTTTCCTAGGCAATAACCTGACCACCAATTTTTGTCTTCTACTGTATTCCAAAACTCATTCAACACCTTCTTTGCCTCCGATCCTGCGATGCCAGTCTGCATAATCACCTGCATCACATGTGCCATGTTTCTGTTCTGCTGTGCCCAGAAATTTATAACATGAGTCACAACGGTGACTCACACCAGAGTGCTGTTCTATTGAATGCCTCCTCACCAATGTCTTTCTTGCAGACACAAACAGATCATTGTCCCCCTGTCAATATAGGGAGCATGCCCATTGGATTATCTGTCAAAAGAATGAAAAACATGAATATTATGTCACTGATATTACTTATGGTTTCTGTAAATCAATCAAATAAAACTTTTATTGCCATATAAATCAACTTATACGATTAACTGCCTACATTTAGACCAATAATTAGTTTTTAAGTTTGTGCATTCCACGAGCCCATTTCTACAGTTGATGTATCTTTAAACTGAAATTGTTGTCAGCAGTGACAAGCACTAACTAAGTATATGTCTCTTCTATATAGCAATCACATGTTGAATGATCTACATTCTAAATCATGTTAAAAACAAAGTTGATATAACAAAGTTTCTAGTTGCCAAAATTTTATGTTGTGCAACAATGCCTCATACATGAAACATAAAAAATCAAATGCTATATATATAAATATAGAACAAAGATGATTGTAGCGTCTAAGAGAGTGCTCTCTACAGGAGAGGTGTCCACAATCATTATTTCTTTCATAAAAAGAAATTGCGTATTTTCATTTTTGTTTTATTATTTACGGATTTATTTTAAAGCATGTTGGGGCTTTGCTGCCTGTGTACACCTTTTCTTTATCATGATGAACCACTTTTGGTTTAGTCTTTGGTGTTTCTGAAACCCGGTAAATAACATCATTGAGTTTATGGATAATATCTAAAGGACTACACCAGTCATTTTGTAATTTGCGGCTTAAACCTCGCTTTGAGTTATGTAACCACATAATTGATGCTACATCGTATAATTTATGATAACTCTTGTGGTCATAATAATTTTTCATTATTTGACCAGATAGTTTAAATCTTTTTCTAGCAAACTCATGTATAAATGTATGCATTCGGCCAGTTTATAGGCATCATTAGAACTATATGTTTTTATTTCTTCTAAATGGACTCCAAGAACTAAATCTACTTGAAGAGTAATTTCCCGACCTAGCATCATATTACAAGGGCTGACACCAGTTAAGTTTAAATAAAACAAAACAAGGTAAAATTAATAAAAAGAAACCATCGCATTAAACAATAGAAATTTAAATCACGCTAAAACAGTATACCCCCCTTTTTTTTTTATCGTAGGCAGGACAGACAAATTGAACGAAAGGAAAGTATTTAGTACACAGTATTTACTATTACACCATTAGAACGTTAAGCATATAAAATATGTCATTAATTGATAAATACTGGTACCAAACTAAAATTAACTAGACTCGACAAGAGTGCAAAAGATGATTGCATCGTCTGAATTTTGATATAAATTTAACATAACGGATAATTAAATGGAAGTCACGTTTGGATAAACAGGATTGACCACAAAGTTTGCATTCGAACCAATTTGGCTTACCTCTTCAATTAAGTACTATTAAAAGAATGAACTATGACGATATTTAAAGAAATATATGGAGTATTTTTTAAGTGTACGCAAAAATTATGTTTTCCATCACTCCCCTAGTGTGTGTTTCGTACACTTTTGAAAATGATTGACAATTCTGTATGACTCCTCAGATGACAAAGAACTTTAAAACATTATATAGTTGGTCTATTGTTTAACATAGCATTCAAGCACGATGTATACTTTTACATTCAGTTAGATTTGGAGTCTGATCTAAAAACTGATCAACTGACTACTGCGTATAGTCAATATGAGAACTAAAACAATCACACAAATATAGCTTGATGTTCGTAGTGGGCCAATGCTCCGCGTTGAAGGCCGTACTTTCCCCAACTTTAAAGATGAAGATTTGTCATAATGGGCCTCATACCACATCTTCTTATTTGTAAAGGTCAGTGGTACAAATGTAGGTCTATAATTTTCGATGAGAAGGAGGTGGACGCACCATTTTTCTATTCTATCAGCAGTTTAAAAAGGAACCTAGACCAACTGTTGAGCTATGAAAATGGATAAGTCAATACTATAAATACAACTGCATACAAATAAACTCATCATAGATACCATAGTGTAAGCGGGATATTGGAATCTGACAAAACAACAAGAGGGGATCATAACTCCGCCATAAGGGTCGATCCCGAATTCCTGATCTAAAAAATACCCGATCCCAGAGTCCCAATAAAGGTTCTAAACCTCGATTCTGTGGTTAAACAGTGGCTGTCCTTCTGAGAGAGACGCTATACAGGCAACTACTGCTGTGTTGCTGGTTGTTGTAGGGTCTGTAGCTTCTACTGCCTGAAGCAAATCCCCATCGTCCAAAAATTCTATAATTGCAGCAAGAAGATTTGGCGATATACTTGTAGACATTTTGGAGAAATGAAATATGTAGCACTAGCAGACGACAATCTTTGGAAATTGAAGAAACAGTAAAGTCAGTTAAAAATGACACAGTGCCTTCTTTTAAAAAATATAAAGGCAACTATGACAAAATTCAAATGACAAACTGGTATGAATTTCAATCCTTTTGTGTTGTGTATTGGCCGGGGTTCCGCCGGAAACTTCAAAGGCAACGAATAACTATTGGACCGTTCCCGGACTACGAAAGCTATCTCTTTCCAAGTATTTGTATTTCATTACTATCGACGCCATTTGTGATATGCTAGCTATAAGTAGCATATCGTTCAACATAAATAGATATTTATGACGTAGCAGCTAGGCTACGATATTGAACGCAACCCAGGATTTAATTTTGTAATTACCCCAGACGCGCGTTTCGTCTACAATAGACTCGTCAGTGACGATCGAATCCAAAAAAGTGAAAAAGGTCAAATGAAGTACGAAATATTGATGACAAAATTCCTAAAAAAAACAGTAAATTAATCTATTTCTGAAGTAGAAAAGCCTTAGTATTTCAAAATTTCAAAAAAAAAAATGTAAACAGTTAATTTATAAATATTACCATATCAATGATGATTCAGGTTAGCCTCTTGTGGAGAGTTGCTGCATTGGCAATCATACCATCATGACTACTGGGCTGGTGATACCTTCGGGGAATTAAAACTTCACCAGCAGTGGTAGTAAATGTCATTAATTTTCTGTGTGTGGTTCCTTTCAACTTGCAAATTAACAATAAATATCATCTTACTAATGCCGATTTCTCCTTCTTAAACAGCATACCCAAGTCTAGCATTTTGACTCTGTCAATTCGATACAAAAGTGGATTAAATTATAAACCAAAATAAACGTTGACCACTGAACCACAGAAATAGGGCCATGATCATACATGTTTTGCTCTCTACACTAGTGGGTCATTTTCAAATAATGTCGAATTTTGAAAAAAAAATTTAAAGTTACTTATTCAAACAACCCTCTACATAAGCAAATCAAAACAAACAGTACTTTAAGAACAACATATTAAAAGATGCAATCTTAATGATGTCATACAAGAATATCTTGAATAATTTTTGATCGGTTGTACAATATTTTGTCTGTCCTGTTACCATTTTCAAAAGAAATTTTGGGTTATTAAGAAAAGGTTTAGATAAAATGTCAAGCTTGTTTTACGTAGCCAATTAGATTGTTTTCAAAAGAATAAACTTCTATATATATTCATTTTGTAAAATGATAGATTATTTGCCAATTTTCCAGGTTGTACTGAAAAATGTCTCTAAAAAATTGGTTTTCAAAGGTTCCAGTAATGCAAGTCTACGATAGCAATTTATATTGCTCGGCATTTTTCCACCCTTTCAAACAAACCCAATATCAAGTAAATCCCTCATAAGTTAGTTTACTTTTCTCTTTATTTCATTGGTAATAGGAACGTACGTCTCTGATATATCACTATATAAAAGTCTATCCTGTTACCTTTTTGTCTATCCTGTTACCGAAATCAGTATTGCACCTGTAAATGCTTAATTGGGAAGATTAACACGTTATAACCTTAAGATGTGTTCAAACAAAGAAATATTTCATTCGTTTTGCACCTATATGTTAAGATAAAAAAATGAACAACGTTTTTGTCTACAATTGTCTATCATGTTACTGTAACCATAGCCACCATAGTAACAGGATAGACAAATTTTTTCGTTTTTGATTGCTGTTGTGAAATAACTACTCCCTTTGGTGAAGTGATTATGGTTTTCTATTGTGAATTTGGTTTCCAACACGTTATTGCACTTTTTACAAGCATACTGTTGGGGTAATTAATCAAAATTGTTGGTAACAGCATAGACATGAAAAAAAGTACACTCTATTTTTTTCACTAAATGTCTTGGAATTTCTTTTCTCTACACTGTCGTTGAAGAAACGAGGCGTTTTAAATGTAAAGATTACTTTGCACTTTTGAAATCAACACTGACTGATTCAATATTCATAGGGAGAATAATTTAACGGCTGATTTAGGTAGCGGTAACAGAATAGACATGAACCTCCCGTACGCTGATTGAATTTAGTCTGTACATAATATGTTACATACAATTATAAAGAAGCTACGATTTTTCGTTAGAGTAATAATTAAAGTTCTTAAAAAGTCCCTTTTGCAGATATCAAGGCGATCAGACAATGGGAATAAAATCATTTGAAATGTGTTTTTCTGACACTGTACGCACACAAATACCCCCAAAAATCGACCTTAAATGCAGTTAAATCTTATCAAAACAGATGCAAGGTGTGTTTATTATTAATGTTCTGAATCACAAATCCGACAAGCTTTCATTTAAACCATTACAACTGAAATTTCCATTAGAAATAAACATTTTAGCATGGGTGTACTGAAAAATCGACAATTTTTGAAAATGACCTAGTATGTAATATATAAATTAATTTATAGTGATACTGGTTGATTTTAGTTAGAATAACTTTGCAAAATCTTTTTATCAGTTTTTTTAGGTAGAATAACTTTGCAAAATCTTTTTATCAGTTTTTTTAGGTCTTGAGCTGCCATGTCAGTCAATGGTTTCAGTGATTGGTAAATTTATATTGATTATTGTCTGTTCCTTTTTCTAATATCACACTCAAGACTTCTTTTGCACTGAGATTGACTGTATTCAAATAAATATTCTGTTCATTTTATTTTTTTTTTCAAATTTCTATAAATTTTTATATCGTGTTTTTGTGATGTAATTGCATGGCACCATCAGTCCAACATACAAATAATTGTTTTTTTTTTTCTAATACATTGTAAGTGTTTCGGACATCAACCATTCCCGATACATTGTAGCCAGACATGTACTTTTTGTGCTTGAAAAATAATAAACCAATGTTAACACTCTTTTTGTGTTTTGCAGACTTATTTTACTATTATTTTCAAAATTTTCGGACAAAAGCTCTCAATGAATTCCTCGTCTAACTGCCAAGTTTAAGTTCCTCTGTTAAAGTTAATGATTTGCATCCATCATCTAATGACTGGATTAGCATGGCTATCACGTCTTTGTTCTTAGGTCTTACTGGGTAGTTGTCTCATTGGTAACCATTGCACATCTTTTCATTCTTAATACGATATTTGTTTCATATGGATTTATAGTATCGCAGAATTAGTGAATTTTTATTTAAAAACATACCAATTTTTACAAAAGTCTACACCAACTCAGCGCATGCACTATACTATAATAATAGTTCGCTCACTGAGGTACAAATGAACTATGTTATCAGACTAGTAAGTCATTTTAACAAAATTATTTAACCGCATCAACCAAAACTGAACATATTTACACTTTATCATGTTAATATATATGGCCTCATTGTAAACCAATAATATTTCTATATATATAGCTATGTCAGGACGGATCATATGACAAAGATGACACCAACCTTGAAACACAATGACTACCATGACTACAAAAGTTTGTCCACATCAATTTAGAGTGCCATTATTTCCTCTCTGTATCCATAATATAATTAATAATGAACCGTCACTAGAGTCAGTGGTTTGTGATTGTTTGTTTTTTTAAACAAAACTATCAAACGGCATCATCCAACACTCACACAACTGATTATATACTTTAAAATGAAAAGTACATGTATGAGAAGTTCTCTTCTTGGAATAGTACAATGTATACTGTTAATATATTTCTGTATCTTTATTTCCCGCTTCTGTAAAACGGGTGGGTATGTCAGATTCCATTCGGCTATTGTGTGACGGGTTGGCCTGCGCATAAATTAGTTGCGCTTGCTGAGGAGTATTGATTTAAACTCCTCAGGTGTAGTGACGCACACAACCGTTTTCTCTTGATGGTTCCAATCTACTGCAGTGTGCACAAAGATGGAGTTTTTGAACTGGTCGGTCTTACTATTAGGAACTACATGTATGACCGCACGTTTGTTGTTACGGACTTATTGGTCTTAAATTGTTATATGTTGTACCTCTTATTTGTCGTTAGGATTTTTTGAAGTAGGCTAAAAAGAATGATTGACTTTGTTTGTAGCCTAACGTCCACGGGCAAATGTTTCATTCATGTTCAGATCGAGTTTTATTGTATATTTTTCTGACGTCCAGACGCCCATATATCATTAATACATTTTTATAATCGTTATGAATATGTCTGTCTAAATTGACAAAATATCCCATAATTCATCCACTGTACATTTTTTGTTTGAACATGTCATACATGTAACAGAATCTTAAATCATGAATGTAAATCCAGGACAAGGTAAATTATAACTAAAATTCCATGAATTTAAAAAATGCAGAGTTATATTTTAGGAAGAGACTTAAAAACGGGGAATGAAGCAACGTAAACCACGATGTTTATGTGCAATTATATAAAGAAATTTCTACGATGAGTTGGACAACATCCGCTTCGATATTTATACATGTAATGTTTTATAAGTAAAAATATAGAAAATCTGTTATTATACGGTAAAGAAACTTGAACTGATTTTTTTTCTAAATTCTAGGATGCCCTTACTGCAGTGACGTCATTTAGAACTGTTCTACAGTCCTTACTGATTTAGTCAGTTCTGCTGACAGTTCTACGGTTAGAACTGAATTCGACAGTTCTACCCTAGAACTGATCCTGACAGTTCTACCTAGAACTGATTCTGACAGTTCGGCTTAGAACTGTTCTAGGACAGTTTAGAACAGTTCCATGACAGATTATTCTGACAGTTCTAATGAGAAGTTAAAACTGATCTCCACTGTAATTAATATCACTGGTAGAATATATTTCATTAATATATTTTTGAAGCCCACCTTTAACTGTAGAACGAATAATAGTCAGCACTTTAGAAAGATGTTTAGTCGAACATTTTGATGATCCAGCTATGTATCGTTCTTTAAATGGAGTCTTGTGTACTTATGGTATCCAGTATAATGATAGTGAATTTACTTCCGTTTTCTTTTATGTTTATACCAAAAGAAAGAAGAACTGATTTAACACTTGATATTCGGCTAAAATTGTTAAAGAAGCTGATCCCCAAGATCTACTGCTCTCACAGTAAGGTTTGAACCCTTAAGATCGGATTGAATTGCCACATTTGTTCCTCTACTGTTTGTTGTAATAATTCTGCTACAAATTATAAACAAACATTACGAATGCTAATTTGATCATAGCGTCACTGAGTTTTTTTGTAGACGAAACGCGTGTCTGTCGTATTAAATTTTAGGCCTAGTACCTTTGATAACTATAAAGAAGTTTTCTCAGGGAAAATTTAAATCTTTTCAAGAAGGGTGAAATGCATTTCTTAAACGTGAATATAAATTTAATTTTTAAACATACCATCAACTGTTCCTATACTTAATTAACTTTCTGTATTTTCAAAGTATCAGCATTTTACAGTCGCAGTATATTTGATTAAATTGTCATTTAAAAACAGTATTATTTTAGTGTCTATAATTTTAACATTACTTTTCTAATAATTCATTTGGTCTCGTAATGATAGTTGTGTCATAGGCGGTCCTATCACATCTCCTTATTTTATAATAAAAATGCGAATCTAATATACCTTTTAATCTACCATGCAGAGCCAGTTGATGTGAGAATAGTAAAGTCTGCGATCTGTCCATAAAACTGCAATTAGTTGGCAATGTGATGTTTTCTTTTTTGAGTTTTGCATCTCGATAGCTTTGTGGCATGCCACGACTGGTGTTTTGATTACAGTTCATGTGTAGAATGTATTCATTTGACGTGGCTCTGTACTTGTACATCCGTCATTTTGTTATGGTAAACTTTTGCATTGTCTCATTTTAGCATGTGTGGTTTGTTACATATTTGTTTGTTTTATTTTAATAGTGATTAAGATAATAACACAATGTTGACTGAAGTACCCCACTGTTTATATTTTACCTTACTGTGACTTTGTTTACTTATCGTGGTCAATATAATAGAATTTTAAGCGACTGTCATGCAGGTGAGAGGTTTGAGTACTTTAAACCAGGTTTAATCAACCATTTTCTGTATAAGGAAACACTTATACCAAGTCAGGAATGTTACAATTGTTATCTGTTCGATTCATGTGTTTAAGCTTGTGATTTTGCCATTTGAATACGGACTTTTCGTTTTGAGCTCGGTAAATTTGTTATTTTACATTTTGCATACTAGTAATTAAAAGTATCTAGTGTTGCCTTTTCAATTTCCTTCAGTATACAAAAAACTTTTAATCCTGAATATTTTTATACAGTTTAATATAGTATGACTCTTCACACGAATTCTAATCGGAGTTAACTTTGAAATTAATTAAATGTTTTCTAACAACAAAATAATAAAAAAAAGAAATAGGGTAAGTTAACAAATATTAGCAATTTAAATGCTGACCTCTCTAATTGTAGTTTTTTTTTTTTGGGGGGGAATTGGAAGATTATATTAAACAAAATCCATTTAAACATGATAAATTCCAATGATTCCCTTTCTACGTGTAATTTGAAATTTTTATTTTTATTAGGGATATTTTGCTTTACGATAATAACACATTGATTTAAAAGTGAATACTCGAATTTGACACCAGATTCTATCACAAATGAGACGATCATAAATTTTAAATAATCAATGTCATTGGAATTAGAAGCAATACTCCAACTTCACCTGCATATGGGATATATAAATCCCAACATATTTGGTATTCTAGGGCCTGTGGCTGCTGCTCAGCCCCATTGGAATTTTGACTAATTTAATAACTGGGTGAGAATTAAAAATTCTCAAGTTAGATTTAGCATAATATTATATTAAAAGATTATTTATTCCTTTTTTTTTTTTGCTGTAAACAAACAAGGTTTGATTTTGCAGAAATTTGAAAACTATGCCCCCTTTTTGCAGAAATTTGAAAACTAGGCCAAAAACCCCAAATCTTAAAACAATTTTAGATTCCGCATATGTAAGAACCCCAACAATTCAAGTTTGGCTAAAAATCAAACTTGGTATACCTTTGGACCGAGTAGACCATTTATAAAACGGAGCGCAACATTAAAAAGGTAAATGCATAGTTAAATTCGGCATATCAAATTATATAAACCGAATAACCTTTTTTTTTTTTAAATCAAACTAAGTTCTTTTTATCTATACCATTTAAGATATATATTACACGTATTCAATTCCTGCATATACAGGTTACACAATACACAATAATGACCTACAAATTCAGAGCTTGCTTTTTAGTATTGTTAAACTTCTAAGGTATAGAGGTGATAAATACATCAAATTTAAGGTTTTTTGTTTGTTCTGTAGGTAGGACCATTCTACGTAAAGCTTAAGAAATGGAGGCAAATGTAATGAAATTTCTGAAAAAAGGCAAGATTGTCAAATTTATACCAAAGACTGGTAAAAGCATACTCATTAAGTATGATGGTGTAACTAAAAGCATGTCACAAGATGAGCGAGATGAAATAACAGAATACAGTATTTCATTTACCCTCCATGATTTATAACACCATTGCATATATCTTAAATTATTCTACAATAAAAGGTTGATAATAATTAAACATTGTATGTGGGGTATTCATCCATGACACAAAATCAATACATTCACGATAATACAAAAAAGAAAAGAACAGTGCTTGTTCTTCGTCTTAAGGTTGTATGGGGGTATAAAGGAGTTACTTAGTCGTTATGTCATTTCTTTTGTCTTGTAAACATACCTACTTAACCTAAATGATAGGGCAAAGTTTATTGTACATAGTGTCTTTACAAAATTTAAGCTATACACTGTCCGGATTAAATACGTGGGTGGCCTTACGCTGATTTCTGCTCTTTGATTAGTTTGTTGGCTCTTATTTTTCAAATTCCTTTTTCAATGTAAGAATAAATGTAGATTATGTTGGTGTTGTTGATCAATTTAAAATCCCAATAATCTTCCCTGTTCTAAAGTTCAAATAATAGCAAACAATTAAACCAAATAGATATGTCAAAGCGCAAAAACAGTGGTGCAGCCTCAGTTGCTTTCTGGTCAGAATATGCGAATTTCCCTGCGAAAGCAACGTTACTGGCAAACATTTCATTTTTCAGTTAGATAGACGAAATGGAGATAACTATTGAAATTCGGAAATTTCCGGGTTGATGCGTCTACTACAACAATAACTTCTCATAAACTGAAACTTTAGGTGGAAGATAAAATTCTGGCCTGTTGCCGCGACCAATATATGATATGCGTATTTGATATATATAAACTTATAAACTATTAGTTCAAATTACATACGTGCCCACAATGTATAGGAATATGTTAGTATTCAGTAAACAACTTTGTTGGTATGTCATGAGGTTTGCTACCAAATTATAGGAAAGTACAATCTGGAAGTTACTGAGCTTCAAATAATAGCGACTGACAAAATGTTATGATATCATATATGATGAACAGACTAAAAATTGATACACGGCTCTCAGATCATCCGGAGCGGGTTATAAGCTTAGACTTATAAATAATATAAATCATGCCTTTTTTCCAATTTTAGGGTTCATATTTCAGCATATGTCATTACTGCATATCTCTTTTGAAAAATATCGAGACTTCAAAGTTAAAGAAAAACACAACAAAGACAAAGAAATGAACCCTGCAATCACACAAGGTAATCAAGACAGCAAATCTGTAACTGTTTACACGCGCGACAGGAAAGCCTTCATTGAGACATTGCATTTTTAATTGAGAGGTTAGTAAATTATATATCTATATCAGGTCATATAATTGCGGTTTCTATTATAATAAAACAATAGTATGACCATATATAGGCCTGCAAAATTTATATCGATTTAGGTTCAATGATGAAATTATTAAACCTACATGTTATGATCTCGGAATAATAAAAATAAATGAGGGTATTGTTACTTGTTACAGGCAGTTTCCAGTATCTATATGTTATAATTATATTTTTAAGAGTAAACTAAATAATGTACAAAATCATTCATATTCATTAAATTTTAAATGTCTACTTTAAGAGATGAGAGGTTAGATTATTACCAAAGACGTGATGCATCAAGACAAGACCCGAATGATTCCATGTGCATACTATGGATGCTATGGATCAATGCAATACATCTGTCCTAATTTTGCGAAGGAGAATTTCAAAGGAATTATTTTTGTATCTGCATACAATTATATCAAAGTGATCACATATGTTCAATATTACCGTCTCTGCAGTAAGACCAAAATACAAATGTATGGAAAAGAAAAGAACACGAGATTAAGGGAGCTACCATTTGATTTAGTTGTAATCTCTGTCCTGCCTTTTTATTTTTCACTCTATTCGGTCCTGCTTTTTTTTTTTTAGTTTATCCTGACTTTTTTTTTTGCAAGTGTCTCATCCTGTCTTTTTTTTTTTAATCAAAACTCTTATCCTGCCTATTTTTTTTCAAATTTCAGCCTAGCCCCCACCCCCTCCCCCCGTCCTGCCTTTTTATTTTTCACTCTATTCGGTCCTGCTTTTTTTTTTTTTAGTTTATCCTGACTTTTTTTTACATAAATTGTCATCCTGACTTTTTTTTTTTGCAAGTGTCTCATCCTGTCTTTTTTTTTTACTCAAAACTCCTATCCTGCCTATTTTTTCAAATTTCATCCTAGCCCCCTCCCCCCCATAAAAATCAAATGGTAGCTCCCTAAAAGAAATGTGTACCCATCAATGACACAAAATCAAGACATGCAAATCAAAAACAACACAAAACAAAGAAAAACAAATAAACGGCGTGTTACTTTCTGTTGTTTTCCCCCACTGAATTCTTCCTGCACACCAACAGTTATAACTGTGAATCAGTAATGTCATAAGTATGCATCCTTCATATTTCCGGATGCATTTGCTTTGATTTGTTTTTTGGTGGCAATTATATAGACGAGACGCGCGTCTGGCGTACTAAATTATAATCCTGGTACCTGTGATAACTATTTACACCACTGGGTCGATGCCACTGCTGGTGGACGTTTCGTCCCGAGGGTATCATCAGCCTAGTAGTCAACACTTCGGTGTTGACATGAATATCAATAATGTGGTATATTTATAAATTTCCTGTTTAATACAAAACTTTGAATTTTTCGAAAAACTAAGGATTTTCTTATCCCAGGCATAGATTTAGCCGTATTTGGCACAATTTTTAAAAGATTTGGATCCTCAATGCTCTTCAACTTTGGACTTGTTTGGCTTTATAAATATTTTGATAAGAGCGTCACTGATGAGACTTCTGTAGACGAAACGCGCGTCTGGCATACTAAATTATAATCCTGGTACCTTTGATAACTATTGCATTAGTGAAGGAAGCTAGAGTGGACGAAAACCTCTGACCTTCTATAGAAAGTCCGACAATCCCAGTCAATTAAGAGGTTAGTGATTACTGTAGTAACTACCAAGACCACTCGGCCACTGAGGCCTCCCATGTCCGTATGCATTCATACAGACTTGAAATATGAAGTTGAAGGTTCTCCATACAGCGGGTTGGAGTACAGGCATACAGACCGACAAAATAAAATGAGAGGTTAACATACACTAGGTTGATACATGTATGCAGTCATAGACCTGAAAAATAATATCAAGAAATAAAATGGGAGATTCAGCATACACCAGGTTGTTATGCTAGCACACAGACCTGAAAAATAAAATGGGAGGTTCAGAATACACCAGGCTGCTTTGCTGACATACAGCCCTGAACAATAAAATAAGATATAAAATTGGAGGTTCAGCATACACCAGGTTGGTGTGCTGGCTTTCAGACTTGAACAAAAATCAGAAATAAAATTGTAGTCTTGTTGGTACGCAGACACATAGAACTGAGAAATGTAAATATATAAAAAAAAAAAAGATGTGGTAAGATTTCCAATGAGACAACTCTCCACAAGACACCAAATTGACACAGCTATTAACCACTATAGGTTACTGTACGACCATCAACAACGAAGGCCATACCGCATAGTCTGCTATAAAAGGCCCCGAAATTACAATGTGAAAAAATTCAAACGAGAAAACTAACGGCCTACGGGGTTAAACATGTTAGAGGGATCACAATCCTCCCCTAACCGGGGTCAGTGGTATAACAGTACAACATTAAAACGAACTATAAAAATCAGTAGAGAAAAGGGTAACTTATCAG
>CM034360.1:55699924-55716117 GCA_019925275.1 Mytilus edulis | reverse complement strand
ATGACACATCTTTCTGTCTGTAGGACCAGGCTACTTCGAAAGGAGGGTAGTATACCTTACCTAACAATGACTTCACGGTTTAGCTAACAAGCAAGCTAACCAAAGATATTACCTTTGCCTACATACTCAATGGAATCGGCTGTAACTAAAAACTCGAATACATTTTAACAGATAGTGGTCATGTTTGTTGATGAATATTGTTTTTCCTAGATTCACTCTTGAAAAATCATTTGGTAACATTTGGTCAAGTAATTTCAGAAAAGATCTTTTTGTAATTGCGGACGCCAAGACAATACATGAACCTCACACGACCCCTCGACACAGGTGAGCTTATATATGATCTTATAGCGATTCGGGTTGATAACCAGTTGAAATTAAGCCAGTTTTTTGTGTGTGTAGATTTGTATTGTTTTATAAAAAAGAAGATGTGGTATGATTGCAAAAGAGACAACTATCCACAAAAGACCATAATGACACAGACATTAACAACTATAGGTCACCGTACGGCCTTCAACAATGAGCAAAGCCCATACCGCATAGTCAGCTATAAAAGGCCCCGATAAGACACTGTAAAACAATTCAAACTAGAAAACTAACGGCCTTATTTATGTAAAAAAAAAAATCTATAATTTGCTCTCCATATTTATGTAAAACCTTTTACGTTTTTATTTTATGGGTTATTGTTGAAGGTCGTACAATGACGTATGGTTATTAACACATACTTCCTTTGGTTTCTTATGGAAATTTGTCCATTGACAACAAACATACACATTATCTACTTTATATAAGTATTGTAAAAATTACAACGTATTTTGGTGATCTTGCAAAATGATCGTAATCCCGAAAATCGTAAACATATTTTCTTATCTTAAAGGGGGCAAGAAGGGTTCCATTAACATGCCAATAAATAAGATTACAGTTAATTTAAAAAAAAAAAAAAAAAAAATAGGGGTATTTTTTCTCTCATAATAACAGTAAACAGATTCACAACAATGTCAATTTCAAAAAACAGACAACAGTTAATTAGTCAATAACAGTACAGCATCAATGATCTTGAATATATGCCACTTTTAACTAAAATATAAAGGCACAGAACCAGGACATAGGAGCACAGAACCAGGACCGTTTTTCTTATCACCAGCACAGCGTCAGGACAATTCCGTTTAACGAACTTGTACGACTTTTGCAATATAATATTGTTGTAATATACTTTGCATGGTAGTTATGACGCATCAGAGAAAAATTAAGCAACAAAACAGTCGTTTTATTGCCGTTCTGATACAATGTAAACAAACCCACCAGCACAGAATCAGGACCCACCAGCACCTGACAGGACCAAATCACCAGCACAGAACGTTCTCTCGCATGACAACCATACCCACCGTGTATACGTCCATTTAAATGTGCAATTATGATCAATTATAGGTTTCGTAACGAGTGAGAATTGAATATCGATTGATACCATCTCGAGATATTAAATTTCAACATAATAATAAACAAGCCTATAGCGATTTATTTTCTATTTGAATCAAATAACGAGAGTTGATATCGAGCGATAGCCAATTTTAACAAGTTGTTAAACCTCTTTTTTTATGGTCAACACTCTCATTGTAAAATTAAGGAAATCCATGAATCTTTGATTCTATATTTTGACATTATATATATTTTTCGATACTCTTTGTATGCTTCAAGTATTATAAAATTAAAAAAAAAAGATTTTTAGACAAAAAGTGTGAGTGTTTTATATATCATTGAAAAACCCCATAAGAATTATGTTCATTGCCATGGTCGAAATGTGCATCGTATTAGCCTTTTAAACTCATCAGTGACTGAACGGATACACAATGGAAAATGTTGTTATTAATTCATTTGAGCTTTTACGTAATTTCGCATCACTGTTTTGTATCTCTCTCAGGGAAGATATAGAGAGAGTGCACGAATATTGATCTAACTTTTTTTAACCATGGGGTTGTCAGTTTATTTTCGACTTATGTGTTTGAAAGTTTCTGCGGTATGTTTCGCCTCACATATATATATGACATGCATTTTATTTTGGTTATAAAATGAAAGCTAATTAATATTTTAATAAGTCAATATCTTTGACTAAGATATAGGCACTAATTAGACTACATACAAAATTCATTGTATATAGATTAATTTGTAGGTGTATGTTTTCATGGAGAAGCTGCTGATTGGGTCAACCATAGCGTACTGGATGTCAGAAGATCTAGTAAGTTCTTATACTTGTATCATATATATTAGGAATTATTACCGTTATCGTTTCGGAATCTTGTTTTCTGACTATGTTATATATGTTTTCCTCATTGTCGAAAGTCCTACTTATAGTTGTTTATGTTTGTTTCATGTGGTCTCATTGGCAATTATACTACATCTTCTTTTTTATATCTTGTGGAGAGTTGTCTCATTTGGCAATCATACTACATCTTTTTATCTAAATATAAGAGCAATGGCTAAAAGTATATATTGTATTTACAGGCAAGCAAAAACCAGCATTTACTGCCTACATTTCCCCAGATACTAGCTATGAAGCAGGACAGATCTATAAGTTTACGAATGTTAAATTAAATGTTCGAAGCATGTATAACCCCAAAGACGGTAAAGCAACGATACCTTCCGATGGTAACTATGCAGTAACATGGCATATCTTAACAGACGGTTGAAATGCTGTTTATCCATGGCTGAAGGTAAATAAAAGCTATGAAGGCATCGCTGCGTGTGATGCTAGAGGATCCTAAGGAGTACGAATGGCATGTGGAAACTTTGTGGTTCTTCCATTAAAAAAAGGAGATAAGATTTGGATAGAGGAGTGGACGTCTAATACAAGAACCCGTAAAAATGTGCAAAGTGGATACTCATCCTTTTCTGCATGGAAAATATGAAATAAAATATATAATGTCTTATTTATTGTGCATTTATTTCTGACTTGTCAAAACTAAAATTTATACCATCTTAACGAAGAAAAGTATTATTGAAATTAAAAAATTAAATAAACTTCATTTTTCTTGAATTTATTTAACACAAATTTCAAATGTAACATGATTAATCGTACTGTATTCTTAATTGAATCAAACAAATCTGTTTATTCTGAATTTGCAATATAAAGATCGTTTGAAGATATTTCCCTTTTAAAGTAGCAAGTACATTGGTTTGGAATTAATTAAAACAAAATTGTCGTATATTCGCAAATTGACATGGTCATAACTATAACTTGACTATTTACAAACTTTGAAATTTTGATAAACTAAGGCTTTTTTATCGTAGGAACACATTATGTTTGCTGTTTTTTGTCAATTTATTTTTGAAATTTTTGGTCCTCAATACTATTCAACTTTCTACCTTTTAACAGTTTGTTTTTTATTCGAGCGTCTTTTGTAGACGAAACACGCGTATGGCGTTAATACAAAATTTCAAGCCTGTTATCTATGATGAGTTTATTATAACTTCCTCTTATCTATCATTGCTCTTAATAAGTTTCCTACAGGTTCCAGATCTTTGTACTTATGAAAGAATTTAGTAACATTTTTAAGGAATTTATAGTAACGAAATCCCGGACTTATATATCAGTGATGCAGTTAAACCTACAATGGTTTCCTTTTATAAATTGTTACTTGGAGAGTTTTCTCGAATACACCCATACCACATCTTCCCATATCTAAATAAGATTTTACAGTACAAATCTGAAACAGTCATAAAAGTGAACAGCTGAACACGTGTAAAAACAATCATGACAAATATCACTTTATTTTTATGTAGATCAAACCTTAAGCTAGATTTGTGATAAAAAAAAATAATTATGTTTAATTCACAAGAATAAATCATACATAACTAAACAAAAATGTTCAGTTTATAATTCAGTTAATAAAATCAGCAACTTTTGAAACTAACAAAAGTTAAATAAGGAACATATGAGTTCTATCTGTTTTGTATTGATGCCAGTTGTATGGTTTTATATCTATATGAAATCCATGTTAAGTCATTTTTAAATCTAGCAACGTTAACAACCTTTCATAAACAGAATAAAATATAACTTTGAAGGTTTTGACGTATTTTAATTGTTGTTCATCAATCGTTATAATTTTTATTCATATTCTATACACATGTTCAATACTGCTGGGGCTTACGATAAATTTAAGCTGCAATTTGTTGTACTGCATCCTGTCTTTGTAAATCTGTTCAAATTCAGCATTTTGTTGCAATGTAAATAAAGATTTCCAGTCATCCTCTGTACCTATAGAAACAACAAGACATCATTTTCAATCAGTTTAAAAAAAGAGGGGTGAAAGATACCAGAGGGACAGTCAAACTCATAGATCGATAATAAACTGACAACGCCATGGCTAAAGATGAAAAAGACGAACACACAAATTCTAATCTCAAGTTAATAAGATATCTAATTCATATTTATGTTAAAGTAAAAAGATATAATGTGTAAGAATTGCCCTATGTGTTGCCTTTATCATGTTTATCAATGTATCTTCTACCATAAAACTGTATGCTTGTTGTTATTTTTCATTTTATGATGAAACGGACAATCCAGTGTGGCAATTTGAAATAATGATGTAGAATGCGAAAGTTACCGAACTCAAAGTAAAATATAAAAGAGGGAAGTTCATAAAAATGCAAAACCCAAAATTTTGTTTTCTCAAAAATACGAAAATAACGTAAAACAACATACGACAGAACTAAATAAAACATTCTAACAAACAAACACATAGGTCTTACTTATCAAGTATGGAAGGGAAGATACGCCACAGTTGTACATTATTAACTTGTAAAAGTCAATTTCTTAATTTGTATAAATGCGTTTGTTTAAAAAATAACACTGCCGGAGCAGCGGAGGGCATCATGATTTACCCTTGTCCGGCTCTAAGTACGAACGTATGCTCCAAAGTTGGTTTCTTTTCTATAACTTCCCGGACCAAATGTTACGAAATGTATACGAAATGTTTTTATTACCCCAAAATACAGATAAATTTTGAATTTTGGTTGTTTCACCTAAACAAGTCTGCAACGCCATGTGCATGATGTGTAAAAAAGATAAAGACAAACAGAAAAACAGCAACACATGCACAAGGCACATAAAAGAAAACTAACGACACCCAACACATAAAAAAACGGAGGATGATGTCAGATGCTCCGGAAGGGTTAGCAGATCCGGCTCCACATGTTGCTCATGGTATTACAAACCCGGTAAACAGTCCAAATCGGTAGATCACATTCGTGGAAAGAGAAGGACATTGTAGTTACGACATGAGGAACATATTCGATATTCGAATAAGAATCGGGAAACATACTATTACATAGTCATTTACTGACCTTTCCTATATAAAGGATATTTATTGCCCGAAAAAATGCTTCCTATAAGAGGGTGGTGTCCAATAGCCGCCTCTTTGAAAGTTTGCAAATTCGAAAACTGTTTGTTCTGCAATGGTCCTTATCATAGAGTCTTTAACATCTAGCTGAAGAAATCGAGCGAGCCTTTTAAATTCATTAAATGGATTCTGCAAAAAGAAAATATGTTGGACATCATAATCTGCACTGCCCTATTTATGTTATTTTCCTCATTACAGTCCAGTTTTATCCTACCTTAAGCATTGAAAACCTCATTGAAGGACCTATTATATATTGCATTTAATGTTAATGATAAACTCATCATAGATACCAGGATTAAATTTTGTATATACGCCAGACGCGCATTTCGTCCGCCAAAAACTCATCAGTGACGCTCGAATCCAAAAAAGTTAAGAAGGCCAAATGAAGTACGAAGTTGATTACTTTTCGTCCGGAAAATTCATGGAATACTCTTAAACAGGTGTCTAGCTACTGACAATAAATTTATTTTATTTTCCCTACTAAATAGATTCAAAGAAAATCAAGCGAAAGAAAAACGTTTTGCCGTAAAAAATAAGAAAGTTGATGCACAAAAACACTAGGAACACACAAGAAAAATGAATAACTTTTTCTTTATATTTGAATACATTTATAGAGCTTCGAAATATAATGGTCAGCACACGAGATCGCCATCAGTTATGTTAAGTTCGTGTTGCTCATCTTTATTTTTTTATGTTGTATTTTGCGTTACATTGTTTTGTATGGTTTTTCATGTTTTTTTCGTTTTGAGTCATGGCTTTGTTAGTATATTGTCGACATATCAGTTTGAATGCCACTCTGGTATCTTTCGCTTCTCCTCTATAGTTGGGCTGAACATATAGAAGAAAGACATTTACCAATCAAACAAAGACCATAATTTAAATTTAATTCAATCAAAGTTTTATTGCCATATAAACATTACAGTTTGTGACATATAACAACAACAAAAACAAATAAAGACAATAACTAAGTAACTCAATATATATACACAAATTCAGGTAAATATAAAAGGGTCCCCTGTCCTCAGTTCCATTTAATATTCACAGCAATGCTTTTAAACAGTCCTATGCATATTTCAATCGAGCTTTTGAACTTTTACATGTTTTGAAAAATAGAAAATTATTTACTGACAGAAAATCTAATTCAAATACAATATATAATATCAAGATATAACAATTGGATTGTAATATCAAACGTGTTTATGATAATCTTATACCAAAAGTAAAAACGATAATGACGTTTCTTTTCCCACTAATATACTATTAAAAGTTTTCCATTTATAGGACCAACATTAAAGGTACTACACTTATTGACCATGATATTAAAAATACGTTTAAAAATATTTTTGTTTTGCTTTCATGACGTCATTTGGCGAAATTTTTTTTTTTTTACAAAATTTGCATAAACCGACAATCTTAAAAGGAGAAGTTTCAAATAATGATTCCAACCTCTCATTTGGAGGTATAAGAATGTATGCCATCATTTTTTTTAAAAAATCATGCAGTTTTTTCGGCCCCACAAAAAATCGTTAAAATGTATACATTATCTATTAATTTACCATAGACAGTATGTGAAAAGTGAAATTCAAAAACCGGTTACAATCTAAAAACTTATCCGAAAGGTTCAAAATTTACAATGTGTTGTTTTCATATCTAAAGTAATGATTTGCGACGTAAATAACGCTTTTTGTGCATTTTTGGAGATTTAAAAAAACACTTTTGTTACCAATATTTAGAAAAACGATATTTCAAACCATTAGTTACAACATGAACATAACTTGTTTTGCATAGTGAATATTTTTAGACAAATTTGAAATTTCAATTAGTACGTAGAAAACTATGTGTCGATTTTTTATTTAACGCAAAAATAACTTGCACTCTATGATCGTTTACTCGGAATTTAGTTACTTTCCGACAGGTTTTGATATTCATTATCATATGTGCATACATTGCAAATGATAGCTTTTTTAAATGGTGTATCTCATTTTGGTTTATATTTAACACTTTTTGATCAATTTCATTCCAAATTCGTGTATTTTTTCTTTTGTTGACTAGTATATTAACCTTTTTCATAATCTTTTGTTTTTGTTCTACTTGAGTAAACATGTCGGAGTTTGTATGATTTGTACATGTTTGCAAACACGTCTCGTCGATTTCAATGAATATTGTCATGCACCATCCAGTTAGAAAAATGTGAAACGAATCCAACTATACTTTAGTATAAGCCATTCAATCACAAGGTACTGAGTGTAAAGTTAATTTAGCATGTAAAATGATACCTTTGTGTAATGTTCAGGATTTGATTAGTGAAACCCAAATTATGGTTTGACCAAAAAAGGGCTAAAATATGATATAGGCATGTTAATACATGGTCACGATTGATTCAGAGACAGTTTGAAATTTCTTTTCATGGCCTGCATGGGTTGAATACTTGTAGCAAATGTTTTCTACAGTTTTTACTGATCGTTCAGCGAATATTTCATGCAATTAACAAACGCACCAATCGGAGACAAAAGATAGTCACATGGACAGAAACGTTTAACTGTAGACTGACCCTCTTACAAACCTATATTAAAGGGTGTAGGGTATATTTAGAACAATATCATAGTATCATAACCCTTTGTTTATATCTCAGGTTATATTGAATTAACATACCTGTATTGCGTCTTCATAGAACATAACATGTGTCGGATTACTAGGATTGTTTTGTCTGAACCTCTCCCATAACTGTTTGTATGTAAACCAATCGTTGAACAAAACTGAAGAAGATATTTAAAACAAGAAAGGTTCACGAAGAGTTAAAATGGGCCCTAATATTTCACATAAAACAACTTGTGATAATACCATTTAGACCAAAATTTTTTTATTGCACCATCCTCGAAAATTTATAAACATTTATGAAGTTATGGCCCCTTAAATAAACATTATTTGGATTTTAGGGTTAATTTTGGTAAATTTTTTCTAAAACTTTTCGGCATAATTAACCTCGGCCTCTATCCCCGATCCGAATTTTTTTATATTGATGAATTTTATATATAATTTGGAAATACAAAACAATTGGATCATAGTTGGAGGCCAGATGTTTCTAAACCTTTTAGGTCTGAAAGTGCACAAAATCATCATATTTTGACAAAATATACAAAGTGGGCATACTTTTGAAAATATTATGTACTTTGATTACAATAACCGATTTAATTAGCACTAAGGCTTTTGACAAAGACCCGTTTATGAACCGAATTGTGATTTTTTTTATGTTTATGATAAATTTGATATTTTAGGCCATTTTGTGCTATACGTGAACCTTGTCCTTTGGTTTTGTTTAGTAGGTTGTGCACACAAAATGTGTTGTAAACACAATTTGTGACTCTTCCTAATCTAACCTTTAGTCTTTGTGTGTGAGACAAAATGTTTTCTATCGATCAATATTGATCATTCTGTAGTTTAACCATCATGTTATGTTAAATTTGTTTTACAATCATCTTTTCAGTTGTTTTCCTCCTGCCTTTGGCGATTTAGTTAGCTAGTTTTACATTTAGGTACGCGTAAAGTCTTCATTTTCAAAGGTTTAAATTGATAAAAGATCATTAAGGATGTACTTAAAAATTAAAAAAATAATCAAATAAAAGTATTCTGTGCAGTATGACAAAACACGTGGTAACTGTCTACAGTTGTATACATGTATTAACTTTTAAAAATCTTACATATGCATTACATTTTTATTTGCTAATGATGTTGTTTTCATCAAAACTCTAGACTGATTGTCTTCTGCTATCTTAAATTCCAAAATGGAGGAAAACTTGCTACGTTAATATTATAACTGTTGAATGTTTGAATAAAAATGATTATTTTTCTTACCTTTTCCATTTAAAAAGAGATTTAAATAACCTTCCAAGGTACATTCCATTTACTTTCTTTTATTTTAGTAAAGAAATGATAACTTGAAACCGCTACTGCTCTAGGATCTCTTATAACATTAATAATTTTACATTTCTTTTGTCTTATTGAAGCAGGGAGTTCGTCATAATACAAATGGCTGCCAAGAACTCTTGGTGGTGGTATCTGTTCAATTTTCCTAACACCAAGTTCTAAACTATATTTGCCTGGTAGTTCTTTCGAAATTCTTGAAGTGTTATTAATGAGCATTGTCGTCACATCCCATATCCAATGAAATCCTGAAACCATGATGTAAAACTTGGACAATTTCATTTTATATCTGAAAAGGGCGGGCGGATTGGTATCAAAATTCATTTCTTAGGGATACCAATTTGCTAATTATATCTGAAAGGTGGCATTTGTTTTGTGTATAGATATGAAAATAGTTATCAAAGGTAGCAAGATTATATATTTAATACGCCAGACACGCGTTTCGTCTACATAAGATTCATCAGTGACGCTTAGATCATAATAGATGTAGAGCCAAAATCGTACAAAGTTAAAGAGCATTCAGGACTCAAATTTTCAACAAGTTGTGCCAAATACAGCTAAGGTAATCTATGCCTGGGATAAGAAAATCCTTAAAAATTGGTTAAAAATTGATTATGAAGATTCATAATCGTTAATCTATTTTTAAGGATTTTCTTTTTCATTCAAGCATCTTAGGGATTAAAATGTACCTGAACATTTTTCTAAGTGTGTCTTTGATAAGGTTGTCATTCCTCCATAGTTTATCAATTAAATTGAATTGTTCTTCATTGACAGAATGTTTCTTTTCTTACGTCCCATCAATGCAGAAGATTTGATCAAATCGAGAATGAATAAAAAACAAACAGTCAATCAGGAATGTGTAAGCCATGAAACTTTTGTTTTTTTTAACAATGTTTCTTTCGTTTTTGTTTATATTGTTTTATAAATTGTACAATATTTTGTCATCCCGTACTGCTTACGTATGATTTTCTATACATACTCGGTGTTTGATATACTATACTGCCCCCATTTGACGGTTTTGTAGCCAATAAGTTAAGTTGATATATAATATCTAACAGTATCTACGAAATGAACTTATCAAAAAAAAAAAAAAAATAATTTAACCGACGAATAATCAAATATAGGCCAATGTCGAAATGATACTGTGTATATCGAATGTTGTTAACATTTTAGCTATTAGATCTTAGAAACGAACTTAATGTTGAAAGTATAATTATGACAAATGAACCATGAAATGAGGTTAATTTCAACTTAGACTTTTTTGACAAACAGGTTTACTGTTAATCATTGAATACACTAAGAAACATGTAAAAAATTATAGGTTATGGGTTACCCATCCATGACAGATAATAAGTACAATCATAAACATACAAAAAGCAAATTAACCATGCATTTATTTCAACCTTCATCTCAAAATAATAGTGAGGCTGTATGTTCGTCTTTCAAACAATTGGTTTGTTATTTAGACATTGTCGTTGACTACTGCCTGTTGAATATGTTCATTTATCGTTGCAGTTTACTGAGTTGCTGCTAGTCTCTCATACTTTGTCATGTCGGTATCGTTTATAAAAAATTTAAAAATTAAAATCACAAAAATACTGAACTTAGTGGAAAATCAATTCGGAATAAATTACTACAAGGTAGGGATATAACTTATTCTTGAATGTAGTTCAATGACCTGTAGATTTTAAAGTATTTTATTTTCATACATAGATATCTCAGTAACAAAAATATACTGAGCACCATATGTATATTTTGTTTGTAAACGTTTGAAACCGCGAAAATAAGCAAAGGACATGTGTACAAAAGGTCAATTCTAAATGGAAACTACTCATCGTAACATCTATTTACCAGATATGGATTATAACTGTATGCAGCTGGTCCTGCACATCTGCGATATAAAGCTCGATACAAAAAGAGACCGTCTTGCTAGATAACCGTCTCAAAATTTGCGTAATGCGATTTTTGGGAACATATTTAACTGAACACTTCACCTCAAATTTATAATACAAAACAGTTAGTTCACAGTTTATTTAAAACATAATTTTAGCGTGTTAGAATGTCACCCGCCGTTAAACAAAATACCTGATTTGGGATATGCACTAATAATGACGTCACTGACATCGGCATCAAATGACTGCAAACGTTTAAAGTGTGAAGGTATATCTGGCATATCTGGTGGAAAATAACGTCCTTTATATTCTTTGACAGTTACGGATCCAGCTAAATCACCATCTGCAACAAAAGTTTTAAACATTCTGCGAAAATAAATATAACCATTCTCTAGATAAATACAATGATGTATCTTACATGTAAGACTAATTACTTTGCAAGAGTTATGTCAACGATAAGCACTCTATTTCAAAGATACCAAATAACTTAGAAGTTAATAAATATTGATGTCTGAGGAAGAAACCATACAATAGTTCTCTATAATATGTATAAAGCCGCTGCAAAATGACATATGTAAAGCAATGCAAAAAAAAAATATAATAATAAAACGCCCTGATCAATCTTTGAAAACCTATATATCGTATAAAATGGTTATGTCTTTCTCATTCCGGTCAATTGTCATTGGAGCAAATATCACAATCCTAGATACTCTATGCATATGATTTGAACCATGTGAACTAGGCCCTATTGATTTAATAAATTCCCTTAGTTGTAATTTGAAAATACTAATTATATCAAAGATACAGATGATTCAAGTCTTTCCCGTCTTAGATTTAAAATTGCCATGTATTTGAAAACCTCTTTTGATAGATATTTAAGGAATGACTGTAATATTGTTTCTGTCTATGACGAAATAACATTAAAAATTTGGTGTACACTGAATAACGCGCGTAAAATTCCACTTTAAACCGTAGAAAACCATGAAAAAACGTTGATCACGTCACGGTCCCATGACTAAATTATGTCTATGGACTCATAACAAAATAACGTCAGCCAACCAGAAGACGCGTTATATCCAAAATTAAATTATGTACAAATATATCCGGTGTAATTGTAAGGGAATACGATGAAAATTATTCTATCAACGATACGGACAGGATGAAGTTATTATGTTTTCGAAAGACTTTTGTGAAACTTAGGGAAGAAGGAAGGATGTAAGATCTTAAACCGGAGACATCAACCTGCAAGGGGTTTTCCTGCATATAAACAAATCATGAACAAACCTTTTTTGTGTCCTTATTTCTATTTTGAATTTTGCATTGTTTATGATTTGTCGTTTTTTATAAGTCAATTATAATACAGTCATGTTTTTGATTTTCTTTAACTGAAGAAACTTTTTAATATGTAGACAATATTCATTTGTTTAAAGAGAGAAACAAGAAAAAAACCAATGTACAATTCTACATGTGAATTGCCATATTTCGATAAAAATTTGAAGAGGAATTAATAATCCTATTATATTGGCTGTGATTATGTAAATAAAAATGGCCGCTAAGTAAATTGGCAAAGTAACACAAATGTTGTCATATGTGTTACATAAGAATGCATTTGTCGATCTATGAGGAGAGTTTAGTTTTACTTTTGAAGTTGCATTTACCCAGAGAACCAATCATTCATCTTTCTTCAGGGACGGGTGTTTTTTCTATCTAGATAAAACAAGTCGCATATTTCCAGATTGAAAAAACAGTCTGATACAAGCCACTGTACACGTACCTATCATCATGATATAGTTACAATGTGATCACGAGAATACCGAAAAAGTTCTTATAACGGTAGCGCGTTTACTTGTCTCTGTACATAAAATGTTCATAATTCTGATAACAGATATAAATAAACAAAAGCTTTACTTCAAAATACATGCATAAACTTTCTGAGCACATTGGAAACACTTCTGTCTTTGAATTTTGCAATAGAATTAAAAATGAAAACAACACGTTAAAAATTTCATATCAGTCATATGCATTAACCGACCCTTGTTATGTTCAATTTGTAGGTCATTTTATTTTCTTGGCTTGAATTTGCTTCAATAAAATGCGATATCAATAATTTATAAAATTGTTTTCGTATATTTGTTTGATTTCTTCAATACATAAGTTATTAAAACAGAAAGAAACAGTGCCAACAAAAAATCCAGAAGCTTTATAAAATTTCAAGGTTTTATAACGTGACATTATCTCTGTGGAATTAATGACGCATATATATGAACTTGTAAAAATCAAGTTCAACAAATTACAACAGAAATGCAAAAAGTTTGTTATAATTTTTTAATCAAGTAAATCAATAACAATATTGCCATATAATTCATATAGCGATCATTTTTAATAGTATGTGAAACAAATTAAAATAACTAACATTACCTTTTGGATAAATATCTTCACAATTATATAAATCATAAAGTTAGAATGGTTAGCATACATATTATATAACCCTAATCTATTCATAGCCTTAACCTCTTGATATTATATAACAACACGTGTTTCGACAACGTGCAGTTAAGCAATATATGTATTGAACGAATTTGGTTTCGCTTATGTTTTACTGTAAACAGAACAATATATTTTCTACCAGATGTAGGTTAGAATAACAAAAACACAGAAGAAAGCATAGACAATTTCATAAATACCCCTTACAAATAATATAAAGTATGTAGAAAACGTAATTCTGGAATGTTTACACAAAATACTGTGTTCTGTTTAATTTTGAATGTCCTTGAACACATGCATGTTCGTTTTTAATATCATTAATTAACTGAGTAGTGTAGTGTAGTGTAGTGTTAACTTAGGATTATCTGATCTTTCATTTTTTATGTAATGGGGTCTGTATATTTTGTCTCTGTTTTTGATTGAATTCATTCATTTGACTTGACTTGAAGTAATGTGATTAATTTTCTTATACTTACAGTTTTATCATATAAGTACCATGAGTACGTTAATTACTTGCGTTTTTTGTGTATGCTTTGAAAGACATGGAAACTCGCTTTATTTGCATTTATTTTCGATTTATAATGCAGTATATCAGTAAATACATAATCGGCTGATGCCTGGTACGTCGACAAGAATCACTCATGGTCGAAAATAAAACCAAGAACAAACCTTAGAATTAATGGTTGAAATAAAACCAGGGTCAAACCTGATAATTATGTATTACAACATAACAGCTAATTTGAACTTTAAAATGAAAAAAAAAAAAAAAAAAAAAAAACATTTGCCGATATAAGAAAAATGTTAATGATACAAAAATGAAATTCATGATCAATGTTGCATGTTTGATTTTGTGTGTTACACATGGCCATCTGCAAGTTTTTGCTCTGAAAATAAAGTTATTCTTGTTGTTTATCCTTGAGCACAGGTGTTGCTGATCGGAGAGTACAACATAAACAGACGAACAATTAAAGCAATTAAAGATTGTATGAGAAGGATGAACATTTTAATTTCCAGAGTTTATCTGCGCCCAAACATTTTTTTTATGGCCAGAAATTGTTTGTCGTTTTTGCACAGCTTCTGCACCAAATATCTTCCAGCACTGTGTCAAGTCATTCTTTTCTCTTATAATTTTCATTATATCATAAAGATTATTTCCTAATTTTCTATTTGAAATACCACTTTGCAGATCTTTTGTCATTAATCATCCTAGGCGCATTATAAAAAGGGCTATATGTTGCACTGGAATATGAAGGTCGATTGGTACAGGTTGGTCATAAAAAGCTAAAGATATGTATGTCCCCAAGATCTTCATACAGTCGTTTTGCTTCTCCGCGAACATCTTCAATATTATCATATGTACGTGTTTTAGAAGCTTAAGATGGTTGATTCAATATATTGTCCCATCAGATGATCTATATTCAGTGATGTCTCCCCATAAAAAACACGTGATATTTTCTTACAAAATGCATTTGTACTTTATACTATATAATTTATACATGTTTGTGTTTTGCAGGTTGGTACTTACATTATATGGATATCCTTATTAATGTGGTGAATACAGTCTGACGAGAGTATTCAGCTTCAAGTAATGAATATAAAGATAAAGAAAATGTATGTGTGTGGATCTCATTCCATTATTGAATTCAAAGAAGTGTGTTGGGTTTGCATAAAAAGCAACGGATTGTGTTGTGAATGTTCAATGCTCAATTTGAAATATATTTTTCCATTTAGAAGTAATCATATAACATAAACATGATAAAGCAAGCGAGATGACAGCCGTACACGAACACATTACACATGAAATGCAAGTGATTGCATTGTACGCAGAATATGATTAGTTAATAAATAATATCCACCCTATAATTAAATTAAACTTTCTTTTATGATAGCTGCATGTATATGTGATCACAGGTGTATAACTCTATAACAGTTATTTAATATATAATGGAACATGATTTTTTTTTAAATATGTATAATATCTATACAGTGTATAGTTAATTACTTCACAGGGAATTAAGAGAAATATGGGTGATTATTTTGTACATAATAAAATCCATGGACTGATCCATAGAAGACTTGTCCACAAGTCTGGTCTAGAACAGACTTGTCACGACGGGTGCCACATGTGGAGCAGGATCTGCTTACTCTTCCGGAGAACCCATAGTTTTTGGTGGGGTTCGTGTTGTTAAGTCTTTAGTTTTCTATGTTGTGTCATGTGTACTTTTGTTTGTCTGTTTGTCTTTTTCATTTTTGGCCATGGCGTTGTCAGTTTATTTTAGATTTCTTAGTTTGACTGTCCCTTTGGTATCTTTCGTCACTCTTGTGTCAATAGGTCTGCAGGAGACCTTGGTCTGGTCTAACAACGACGAAGTTAACTTGGAAACGTTCGTAAAAATGTAGAACTACACCTATCCCATATGCATATGCTACATGTATGATTAATTTTCAAATAATTAACGAGAATATCATTAACTGTACTCGTCAAATTGAAAATCGAAAATGG
>CM034360.1:55564760-55699824 GCA_019925275.1 Mytilus edulis | reverse complement strand
TTTTTAAAGAAACCCAAACAAAAGTTTAATTTTGGACCCCCATTTGGCCCAAACTTGAAAACTGGGCCCAATAATTAAAAATCTAAGTACATTTTTAAATTCAGCATACCAAAAAACCCCCAAGGATTCAATTTTTGTTAAAATCAAACTAAGTTTAATTTTGGCCCTTTGGACCTTAATGAAAACCCAATTTGAAAACGGGACCAAAAATTAAGAATCTACATACATATTTTAGATTCGGCATATCAAAGAACCCCAAAATTTTTTAAATTTTTTGGGATGAAATCACACAAAGTTCAATTTTGGCCCCTTTGGGCCCCTTATTCCAAAAATTGTTAGGACCAAAACCCCCCAAAATCAAACCCCCCCTTTCCCTTTTTTATGGTCAAAAACCCTTTTTGTGTTTAAATTTCATAGATTTCTATTTACTTATATTTAAATTTATGGTGCAAAATGACATCATAGTCATGTCTGGCAAATGTCCAACATACATTATCTAAAAACATTTTAGATAAGATAAGGAAAAAAAGCTTCATCAGCAACACTTTATATTGGCAAATTTCCAATGAAGTTATTTACATAAAGTTATTGGCAAATAAAAATAGAAAATGACATCATAGTCATGTCTGGCAAATTTCCAACATATATTATCAACTACTATTCTATACAAAGAAAGATAACTCCAATTGAAAATTAATTGCTATTGCACAATATTGTGCAATTAGATATTTCTTGCTATTGTGCAATACTGTGCAATTGAAAATTTCTTGCTATTGCACAATACTTGATATGGAATCCTGATTTGGACCAACTTGAAATCTGGGCCCATAATCAAAAATCAAAGTACATATTTAGATAAAGCATATCAAATAAGCCCAAATTTAATTTTTGTTAAAATCAAACTTAGTTTAATTTTGGACCCTTTGGACCTTAATGTAGACCAATTTGAAAACTGGACCAAAAATTAAGAATCTACATACACAGTTAGATTTGGCATATCAAAGAACCCATTTATTCAATTTTTGATGAAATCAAACAAAGTTTAATTTTGGACCCCCATTTGGACCAACTTGAAAACTAGGCCAATAATTAAAAATCTAAGTACATTTTTAAATTCAGCATACCAAAGAACCCCAAGGATTCAATTTTTGTTAAAATCAAACTAAGTTTAATTTTGGACCCTTTGGACCTTAATGTAAACCAATTTGAAAACGGGACCAAAAATTAAGAATCTACATACATAGTTAGATTCGGCATATCAAAGAACCCCAATTATTCAATTTTTGATGAAATCACACAAAGTTCAATTTTGGACCCTTTGGGCCCCTTATTCCTAAATTGTTAGGACCAAAACTCCCAAAATCAAACCCAACCTTCCTTTTATGGTCATAAACCTTGTGTTTAAATTTCATAGATTTCTATTTACTTATACTAAAGTTATGGTGCAAAAACCAAAAATAATGCTTATTTGGGCCCCTTTTTGGCCCCTAATTCATAAACTGTTGTGACCTCAACTCCAAAAATCAATCCCAACCTTCCTTTTGTGGTCATAAACCTTGTGTTAAAATTTCATTGATTTCTATTTACTTATACTAAAGTTATTGTGCGAAAACCAAGAATAATGCTTATTTGGGCCCTTTTTTGGCCCTTAATTCCTAAACTGTTGGAACCAAAACTTCCAAAATCAATCCCAACCTTCCTTTTGTGGTCATAAACCTTGTGTCAAAATTTCATAGATTTCTATTCACTTAAACTAAAGTTATAGTGCGAAAACCAAGAAAATGCTTATTTGGGCCCTTTTTGGCCTCTAATTCCTAAAATGTTGGGACCAAAACTCCCAAAATCAATCCCAACCTTCCTTTTGTGGTCATAAACCTTGTGTTAAAATTTCATTGATTTCTATTCACTTTTACTAAAGTTAGAGTGCGAAAACTAAAAGTATTCGGACGACGACGACGACGACGACGACGACGACGACGACGACGACGCCAACGTGATAGCAATATACGACCAAAAAATTAAATTTTTTGCGGTCGTATAAAAACAATAAACAACCTATAACAGTATATTATATAAAACATGTATATGGTGGTGTGGAGAAAGCTTAAACAATATACACAATAACATTACATAGGGTAATGCTAAGTTTTTTAAATGTACAAAATGCATATTATTCTAGTAATGGAAGCCAGGGTCCCAGTAGAGGTTGGCAATGTGAAGAGGCTTTGCTTTAAAAAAAAATATTTTTTCTAGTATTAGATTAGTATTGGTGGATTATGATGTCTTTTATTCAAAAGAATGTTTGTATAATGCAATTATATGCATATTGTTTTTTGCATATTGTTTTTTGCATATTGATTTAGCATATTGTTTTTGCATATTGTTTTTTGCATATTGTTTTTTGCATATTGTTTTTTGCAGTGAATTTGTTTGCATTATGGATTTTGGTAGGATCAGATGATTATTAAAGTGGCGTTCAGTCTCACATTTGTTTTAAAGTAATACAGTAATTAGAAATCATTGTTGTCCTTATTTATTTATATAAAAAGAAAGGATACGGGGTATTCACCAATGAGACAACTACTCAACATTTATTTGAAGGGTTGAAAAATATTCCAGGAAAGAAAATATGTTTGAGGGTAGTTGAAAGTGTGAAGTATCTAAAAGAGGGACGAAAGATACCAAAGGGACAGTCAAACTCATAAATCGAAAATAAACTGATAACGCCATGGCTAAAAATGAAAAAGACAAACAAGAAAACAATAGTACACATGACACAACAGTGAAAACTAAAGAATAAAAAACACGAACCCCACCAAAAACTAGAGGTGATCTCAGGTGCTCTGGAATGGTAAGAATCTAACATTCACAACATGGCCATGTTCAAACATCTAGTAAACTAATCAGAGGGCTGCCATGAAACTGTGGTGTTTGTGAAGATACCCTCACACTTTGTCAATGGAAAATCAGTCAAACTATCATGTTTAGCCCCGTCTCATTCTGTATGTATTTGTCTGTCCCAAGTCAGAAGCCTATAATTCAGTGACTGTCTTTTGTTTATGTGTTACATATTTGTTTTTCGTTTATTATTTGTACATACATAAGGCCGTTAGTTTTCTCGTTTAAATTCTTTTACATTGTCATTCGGTGGCATTTTATAGCTAACTATGCGATATGGGCTTTGCCCATTGTTGAATGCCGAACGGTGACTTATAGTTTTTAGTGTCTGTGTCATTTTGGTTTCTTGTGAAGAGTTGCGGCATTAAAAAATCATACCACATCTTCTATTTCTATATATGGTACATTTGACCTGACACTATATATCTCAATTAAATCAATAGGTCAACAGAAAACTGTTTTATTCATTTACTAATATTCAGTTACATGGTCCCAATAACAACTGCGATAAACTGATGTGATCCAAGACAGGTTAACAGCCCAGTAGCCAGTATTTCGGCCTATTTTGACTTTTTGGCCACGAGCATCACTGAAGAGACATGTATTGTCGAAATGCGCATCTGGTGCAGGAAAATTGGTACCGTTAATGTTATTACTACCACTGGGTCGAAGTCTCTGCTGATGGACTGTTAGTCCCAGAGGGTATCACCAGCCCAGTAGCCAGTACTTCGGTACTGGCATGAAAATACGGATTTTGTGTGTTATTAAAATTTGCTGTTACAAAATGTTAGAAATTATTATAAATTAAGGAATGTATCTCCCTCATGCAAAGCTCTGAATCCTTTAACGGATTTGGCTATACATTTTAGACCTTTCGGATTATAGCGCTTCATCTTTTATATAAGCTTTGGATTTCAAATATTTTGGCAACGAGCATCACTGAAGAGACATGTATTGTCGAAATGCGCATCTGGTGCAGGAAAATTGGTACCGTTAATGTTATTACTACCACTGGGTCGATGCCTCTGCTGGTGGACTGTTAGTCCCCGATGGTATCACCAGCCCAGTAGCCAGCACTTCGGTACTGGCATGAAAATGCGGATTTTATGTGTTATTAAAATTTGCTGTTACAAAATGTTAGAAATTATTATAAATTAAGGAATGTATCTCCCTCATGCAAAGCTCTGAATCCTTTAACGGAATTGGGTATACTTTTTGGACCTTTTGGATTACAGCTCTTCATCTTTTATATAAGCTTTAGATTTCAAATATTTTGACCACGAGCATCACTGACGATACATGTATTGTCGAAATGCGCATCTGGTGCAGGAAAATTGGTACCGTTAATGTTATTAACAGTTTCTGATGAAATCCGTCAGCTAAAATGAGTCAAATCCGCATACAAGGTGTCATTAAACAGGAAGCAAAGTAAAATTTTAATAAAATTTCAATAGTTTTCATATAAAACAAATCCCTTGCTTTAACATATCTGCAAGCTTATACTATTATACAGTAAAAATGTTAACTAGATAGAATAGTAAATAACAAATCGTGACTAATAATTTCTTTATTTTGATGTTTATCAACCTGTGATAAGGATTTGTTATAAAATAATCAAATGTTGCATAACAAGCATGTATATATGATAGAAATAAAGCAACTCGTTTCTATAATTCAACAAAACAGTTCAGTTTATGATTTGATTGTGAACCCGCAACTATAAATACTGCATGTAGCTGTTGTTTCATAATTAAAATCGTTGTTTCTATCTTGTTGTAATGATGCTAGTTCTATGGTTTCATATACGAAAAAAACAAACTTCAGATAACTCTGATTGTTTTGAAAGATTCAAAACAAGTGAGAGAGATAATAATGAAATGTAATGTTCTTAAAAAAAGCTACAACTTTGATTCATATCTAGTCGTCTCTACACAGCCAGTATCGTTACTGTTGGGGTTAACGATAGATTTTAGCTGCACTTTGTTGTTATGCATCCTATCTTTGTAAATCTGTTCAAATTCAGCATTTTGTTGCAATGTGAAATGGGATTTCCAGTCGTCTTCTGTACCTATATAAAACAACAAGATAGCATTTACATAATTTGTTAAAATAAAATATATGGTGTATGAAACATGCCTATGGGTTTTCTTTATCAATGTTTCTACCACAACTATTTTTACTTGATAAAAGTTTTCATTGTAACTCTGCAGTGTGAGCATTTTAGTGCAGACATTGCATTTTGATGTCGACATGCAAATATATTGAACTCTTTTACTGCAACATTATAATATTCTCCTCTTTTGTCCTTTGTCTTCTGTCTTCCTTTTTTTGTGAAAATATGTCTTTGGTACGGGCAGGTTTTTTTGCTATATATAAGAATAAACAACAATCAGAATATGAGGATTTGTAATTAATAAATGCCCGTGCCTCATTGCTCTTCAACTTGCTTCTTGTTTTGATTTATAACTATTTTGATCTGAGGTCACTGATAATTCCTATATATGTAGATGAAACACGTGTCTGGCGTAATAATTTGTAATTAATAAATTCCCGTGCCTTGAAAACATTAACAGACTAACACACATACAACAACCGATGGTTCCTCCTGTCAAAAGAGGCATATCCCTTTATATGGTACCAGATAAAGTGGTAATAGTTATGTAAATTGTATATCTTATCAAGTTTAAATACATGATAGCTCAATATAACTTAATAATTTGTATATTTGAAATTGTGTTACAATGTAGTATTGATTCTATTCACATCATTTAACTGATGCAATAGACAGCACATTCAATTAACCAATAAACGCATTTAAAATATTCAAATATTCGATAACTGAGTCTGTAAGACAATCATTCTTGAAACGCCAGTCTACTGCATATACAAGTGGAGTAAAAAGAAACACCACTGAATTCCAGACATCTTTATTACAATTGACATAGAAGTATCAGAACAGATTGTGTATTCAAACAACAAAATCGACAGCCATCGAGCATGTCGAGATCAAAATAGGAGCACCTCGAACCGAAACAGACAGAAGATATAATTAGTAATCAAAGGTGCCAGACTTATAATTTTTTACACCAGACGAGCGTTTTGTCTACATAAGATTCATCAGTGACGCTCAAATCAAAATAGTTAGAGGGCCACAACTGCCACCTATATGTTGGTGTGACACAAAGTGTTAGATGAGCTAACAACGATAAATATTAAATGGAATAAACAAAAAAGTACACACTGATTTTTTTTCGAAATATTGACGTAAAATTCTGTTTGTATCAGTTTCTTCACTGCGGATACTGGTGTTTATATAATTTCGCTCATGAAACATACGTGTAAACCATTATAAACTGACCTTTTCTATATAAAGGATATGTATTGCCTACAAATACGCTTCCTAACCGGTGTTCAGCAATCGCCTTTTTTGATGTTTTTATTTGCGAAAAATTTGTGTTTTCTGCAATGGTCATTATCATTGAGTCTTTAACATCCAGCTGGAGAAATTGGGAGAGTCTTTTAAATTCATAAAATGGATTCTGCAAAAAAAAAAAAAAAAAAAAATGTAACAGACATCAAAACATCAGAATCAACACAGCCCTACTTATTTTTATTTATCTAAACATATGCAAAGCAAGTAGAAATATAGAAATAAGAAAGGTTTATACATAATACAACTAAGAAACACCACCAGAAAAAAAAAACACAATTATTGATTGTAGATAATGAGCAAGGTTAACTCAGCAACAAAATGTTATTATAAAAAAATATTTTGGAGTCATGTTCAACATATAAACATTGAAGGTTTGCGCCTGGGGAACGTTTAAACCTATTTGCAAACACATCTTCAATTTTCAATGAATGATAGCCGTACTAAATTCAGTACTAGATATGTAAAATTGATCCACCGATAAGCCTTCAAACTATAGGCAATGGAAGCAAACTTCATACAGTGATACTCCCTGCTTCAAATGTCCATACGTTAAAGCATGTGTAATTCGAAAGAAGAGATAAAATATGTTATAGACTGGAAACACAATTATGGTGAATATTCAGAAAAAAACGGTTTTATATTATTATTATGAGTTTAGTAAAAGAAGCGATTAAACATTTTTTTTAAGTGTAATGCATATTTTAAATGTGACAAAGACCATAGCGTGCGAAAAGAAACACACCACAGCAAATCAGATATGAAATTGGGACACAATAAATGCACCTCTATCTGTATTCCAACTGCCCTAAAAACAAACGGAAATGGGCGTACATTTTTTATCATATCTTTATATGATAATTCTTGGTTACTGTTACTTGTTAACGTATTTAGATAATAAAACATACCTTTTTTGCATCTTCATAGGATAGAACATGTATGGGATTATCAGGATTATTTTGTCTAACTCTCTCCCATAATTGCGTATGTTGAAACCAGCCGTTGAACAGAACTAAAGAAGACGTACTATTATTCATCAAATGAAGATGTTATTCTGTAAATATGTATTTGTTTGATTCCTTTTTTAAATACTAAAGTAAGGTCAATGTCTTTTCATATATAGGAAACTGCCTTCAAATTCATAAAAGGTATTCGAACTAGTAACATAATATATTTAATATGATCACCTGATATAATATAATCATCAAATGTAATACTGATCACGTGACGTCTTTTAGATGATATTGGTGTTACCTGTTCGGCTCATGTCAGAAAGCAAATTCCCTAAATAATGTAACAGAAATGACAGAAGAACAATTACATTTCATCTACATGTAATGCAAATTACCAATCTCAGCAAAATTGGTGACGTAGCTTAGCTTAACACAATGTACTCTAGCACTGTTTCTTAATTGGCGAATTGCTTTCTATTTTGCATAAGGTAAACAGTATTAGTGATTATTTCTTTGTCTTGGGGTGGAAAGGGGGGGGGGGGGCCTCAGTGGCCGAGTGGACTAATTTGTCAAACTTCGTTTACTGTATGACAAGCCTGTCAATACTGAGGTTGGTAACACCGCATACGGCAGGTGCGATCGACTTATATCTATAGTGTGAAGCATTCTCAATTTTTCTACAGAAGGTCGAATGTTAAAGCCGGTTTCCTTGACCAATACAAACTGCCCGCCATGCCATAGCAAAAGTTCTGAAAATTGCGTTTAACTCCAATAAATGATACTACTTTGTGACCTTAAATAAGCCCGATGTATGCGGGACTATGTTAAAACAAATGTTGATCTACTTTCGTGAAAACTATATATTGCTCATTTTGTAGCTAAAACATCATGTCGTTTTATTAATATTTCAAAAATATTCTTTTGACAAATGAATAGATTATGTAAGTTGTACCATAAAAGCATCATATTGACAAGAACTGCAACGAAAAATTAGCACTTTCCCATCCCTCCCCCCCTCCCCCCCCCCCGATTTTTTAAAGAAAATAAAATGATAGGAATTAGTTAGTCAAGTACGTTTAGACCTATTTATGTTTTTTTTTCAATTGTCTCTTTGTGGAAAAATGTAATTTCGTGTATCTCTCGAATAATTTTTAAAGAATAAAAGACACATACACGTGACGAACAAGGGACCACCTTAAACTTGCAGTGAGGTGTGAGTGTTTTTTGTTTTAGCTACATGTTGAATGACTCACTGTGACCATTAGATTACGAACTGCAATAAAAGTGCTGTTCCTTTGCTTTTTGTTTGTGTGTTTTTCTGTACCTAATATGTGACATTAATGGATACTCCATCATTTGTTTTAGTATTTTGGTATTGGTGCAAATAAGACAATTCACTTACCAAGTCACGAGATTTGTAAAAGTAAACCATCATATGTCAAAGTACGGTCTTCAACACGGAGCCTTGGCTCACACTGAAGAGCAAGCTATAAAGGCCCCCCAAAAATTGCTGCATGTTACACATTTTGTGATAATTTAAAAGTAAAATCTAATCTTTAGCCGAATACGAGATTGCACTGGCGTTGGACATTTTCTTCTTCTTAAGGAATGGCTTAACTTGCAATATTTCTGGATGTATTTAACGAACAACCCTCATGATGGTTCCTAAGAAGTATTATAAAACATGTATAATTTGTTTTCGTAAGATTTAAACATTGGAACTCGATTTTGAAGCATCACACACAACTTTTGTTAAGTATTGTTTTTTGTGTTTGGCTAAATTACATAACGTATTTGCCATTGACCTTCACTACAAGCCATTAAAAGTCTGAAATGGCCTATATCTGTACTCGACTGTACTGATTTTTACTCGACCAGTCTGAATTCGTCTGAGATTTACTTGATAATACTCGACTGTAGTCTGAACCATACTTAACAGTCTGAATGTGTACTTGACCAGTACTTAACCGTTTTATACGAGTCTGAACTGTACTCGACCTAGTCTGAACCGTACTCGACCTAGTCTGAACCGTACTCGACCTAGTCTGAACCATACTCGACCAAGTCTTAACCAAACTAGACCTATTCTTTGTATCTATCAACTGAAATTGATCAATTTAGGGATTTTTTTTAATAAAAAATGAAATTGGAACAACAACTTGAAATTAAAAATGTATTCGATATAGTATTGAAATTAAAATTTCACAATAATCAATCATAATATAACTTCAACTCAATATTAATCAACACTTACATCATAATATAGATCAACTTTAAAATATAAATAAAACAAGCTGATCAAATAATCTAAAAAAATGAATTGTGACTAATATTTTCAATATTATTCAAAATTTTATGAATATTTCGGAAGTATTTTATTGTAACTGGACTATTTTTACCATTAATTTAAGCCTAGTATAGATTTATGGTGTCAGTTGAGTTCAGGTAATACAAAAATGTAACGCAGTGAATGTTTTTTTTTTTTATTAAGATATATATATATATAAAATAGTATATAAAACAACTTAATAAATTTAAAAAAAATGAGAGCTTAATTGTTTTTTTTTGTATAATCATTAGAATAGAATTTCCATAGCAATCCTTGATAACCTTTTTACAAAAGGAAATGTATTCCAAAGTAACAGTAAAAAAAAGTTTCAATTAATTTAAGTATTTTTTTGTCAAATTAACATGGCATACATAAAGCACTTTAATATGTTCTAATTACCTCAGTACATGTGTGTTTTACAGGTAAAAAGAAAGCCCTATTTTCTTAAATTCGTGTATTACTTATCTAGTACATACATGTATATTCGAAAGGCCTTGTTATTTAATTTTAACAGGATGTTGCAATTTTGAATCAATGTTATTTAGAATTTAATACCTCTGACCAGGTGTGATCTTATTTATGAGTTTGCCCTCAAGCAGAGGTTATACTTTATATTTCACCACTAATAAGAAACACAATTTTATTTATTTATTTAATTTTATCCCTTTTTTATATAAGTTATATATTATATATTTTTTTTATCCTAAATATAATCAGAGATATATTTCTTTTATAAGGTTAAAATCTTTTATAAATTTTGTTGGCTGTTGTTATATATGTCAGTTGAAAAGAAATTTATTTTAATAGTGAAAACAGTAGAGTTTTTTTTTTGGTCTAGTATGGTTCAGACTGGTCGAGTATTGTTTAGACCTTCGGTTAAGTATGGATTAGACTGGAAAATAGGTCGAGTACATGTCGAGAATGGGTTTAGACTGTTTCAGACTGGTCGAGTAAAAGTTCAGACTATTTTCAACGGCAAAGGTAAGGGTCAAGTACGATTCAGTACAGTCAAGTATGGTTCAGACTGGGGTCGAGTAATGTCAAGTAAAAGTCAGACCAATTCAGACTGGTCGAGTAAAAATCAGTACAGTCGAGTACAGATATAGGCCATTTCAAACTTTAATGGTTTGTAGTGCTTTCAGTAAACAATAAATCAAAATATTTTTTCAAAACTAACAGTAAACCTAAATAACTATAGATGTAGAAAACAAATATTGTTTATCTTGCACAAGGAATTTATAATTATTCAAGCCAATATTAGAATGAGGAGATATAGTATGATTGCCTATTTCGTTATGCCAAAATCTGAAAAACCCTGTAAAACATTTTTTTTTCTTCATATCATTTTGTCAATAAAGCACACATCTGGTTATTTCTGTATTTTCTGTAATCATGGTAATTACGATCAATATAACATGTACAGTTGATTACAGACACATTGTATATGTAACGATTTTCCGCCATCGGACTATAACGTTTGAAGTTGGTTTGTTGGAGTTCTTGTCAATATAATACTTTCATACATGTAGTTGTACATTTGTGCATTTAAGAAGCATAAACTTTTAAAGAAATAAAGAAAAAAAAACTATAAGTATATATACATATCATGTACTAGTATATAGGATAACTATAGACTGTTTATGTTGTAAACAATGTATTCTTACCTTTACCGTTTAAAAATAGATTTAGATAACCAGCCCAGGTACCTTTCCATTTACTTTCTTTTATTTTGGTAAAGAAATGAAAACTTGAAACTGCTACTGCTCTAGGATCTCTTATAACATTAATTATTTTACATTTCTTTTGTCTGATTGAAACCGGAAGTTCTTCATAATACAAATGGCTCCCTAGAACTCTCGGCTGTGGTGACTGTTGCACGTTTTTAATAGTTCCAGCTTCTAAAACATATTTCGCTGGTAGTTCCTTTGAGATAACAGATGTGTTATTAAGTAGCATCGTCACTACTTCCCATATCCAATGGAAACCTGAAACATGATGTACATTGTATTACTGATAGATTGTTGTTTGCTTTACGCCCATGACTTACAAGTATATCTGAATATAAACAAACTCATCATAGCTACCAGGACTAAATTTAGTATATACGCAAGACGCGCGTTTTTTCTACAAAAGACTCATCAATGACGCTCGAATCCAAAAAAGTTAAAAAGGCCAAATAAAGTACGAAGTTGAAGAGCATTGAGGACCAAAATTCCTAAACGTTTTGCCAAATACAGCTAAGGTAATCTATGCCTGAGGTAGAAAAGCCTTAGTCATGTTAGTATTTCAACAAATTCAAAAATTTGTAAACAGTAAATTTATAAATATAACCATATCACTGACAATTCATGTCAGCACAAAAAGTGCTGACTACTGGGCTTGTGATACTCTCGGGGAAATAAATCTCCACCAGCAAAGGCATCGACCCAGTGGTTGTAAATAAACTCATCATAGATACCAGGAGTAAATTTATTATATACGCCAGACGCGCGTTTCGGCTACAAAAGACTCATCAGTGACGCTCGAATCCAAAAAAGTTAAAAAGGCCAACTAAAGTGCGAAGTTGAAGAGCATTGACAACCAAAATTCCTAAAAGATTTGCCAAATACAGCTAAGGTATGATAGCGAGCATATGGGTAAAACATGTATGAAGCAATAATACTGTAATGTTTCTTTTGTTTTCGTACAATTTTGTTTTGGGTAATTTACAATATCATGCCTTCCTCTACTATTTATAACCTATCTGTATAACATATTTTATCAATATGCAGTGGTTTATATAACAAACTGCAAAAAAGTTAAATTCAAAAATACCGTAGTCCATGTGTCATGTCAAGACCTTTTATGACTAAATACATTTTGGTTTAAACTCATTTTTAAAGATCACAAACGGTGATGTGATTATGAAAGTATTTGTCCTTTGTGTCCCATTTACAAAACTACCACATATTTGTAAACATCGTATTAAAGCGATTGAACTATAAACGTAAGTCCAAAAAAACCGGTCTTTTATACGTAAACTTCTCATCATAACATATATATGTACCAGATATGGACTATAGATGTACGTAGGTCGAAGTAACGAAACTTGATACAAAATCACACGGTGATGCTAAACAAACATCAAAGTTTTTTTTTCCAATTTCCGATGGTCATGTAATTCAAAACCTTATACATGTTATACCAAAATGGAAATACAAATAAAAATAAAATTCAAAGTTATATCAAAACACATTTTTTGCGTGTTAGAAATATTTTAAACCTGCTGTTAAACGCAATACCTGATTTTGGATATGAACAAATTATGATATCATTGTCTCCGGCTTCAAATGAATGCATATGTTTCCACTGCAAAGGATAATTGGAAACACTTGCTGGGAAATAATGCCCTTTATATGCTTTTACAGTTATGGATCCAGCTAAATCACCATCCGCAACAAAAGTTCTTAGCATTCTACAAAAATGAATATTTTCATTCTCTTTATGATTACAATGATGTATCTGAAGTCTTATCACATTAGCGAGAGGCCATGGCAAAGATAATGTATATATATCATGTATATAAAAGAAGATGTGGTATGATTGCCAATTAGATTATTTTTCCAAGGCCACACCAATTAAATTTCTTGTTCGACGGACCCGCCCGCACCCATTTTTTTCCAAACAGATTTTTTTAATTTTTTTATATTCCCGCTGCCCGCATCCGGAAATGTAATCATGTCCATTTCCCACACCGTTTTTTGTTGTTGTAAATATTATAAAAAGATCTCAACATTTGTTTTTAAAATCACAGTCTAACTTGTATGTAACGATTTTAAACCTATAAGCACCCCACCACACTGTATAATATCCGTGAGAAATACCTGTACAGAACAAAACATTGGTTTCTTTCCCCCTTACTTATATTCCGTATCAAAAAATAATCGTTGTTAGAATAAAGTATGTAAAGAACTTCTGAAAGAGTTGCCTTCAACTGCAATTATATTGTATGCTGGCGATACAAAACTATTCATACTCGCTGCAGGTCTGTGCACCTGTCCTGGTAGATTCAGGGACCTGTCGTTCAGCAGTTATCGTTTGTTGATGGGGTTCATTGGTATTTTTCCCGTTTGGATATATAAATTAGATCGTTGGTTTTCCTGCTCGAATTGTGTGCACTAATAATTTTGGGGTCCCTTATAGCTTGCTGTTTGGTCTGGATCAAGAACTGTGTAAAAGGCCGTACTTTGACCTATGCTATGTTTGTTATTATCAGGCTGTGAACAACCCTCCTTCAGACAAGAGGTCATTTTACTGTTGTAGAAAAGAAAATAGAAATACCAAGGATTTGTATTGTACTACTATACAAAAGCTTTGAAAACTTAGAATTTTTTACTCAAAAAGAGGAGAAATACATCATGTTTTAAACAACTTTTCTAAAAGAGGAGTCCACTTATTTTGAATAATATTAAACTGTTAAAGTAAATGTGTTAACATGGTTAAAGTCCAGGAATATTACAAAATTCTTGGACAAGATTTTACCATTTAATACAAGATAGATATTATCGTTCTTCGGGAAAATATGAGCCCTTGTGTACTAAAAAGTGTTTTTTTTTACAAAAAAAAATAAATTTTATAACTTATATTGACCCCTCATAAAAGGGATATTTATAACATTAAGGGGTTGTTCTGAACCTGATTATGACTTGGATGAAGAATTGTCTCATTGTCAGTCACACATACATAGACCAGATTTAATTATTCAATTATTTCTTGTTGAAAGAGCAAAAAATGCTTCATAAATTTAAGAAGTCAAAGTACAAGTTTAAATGAAGTTTTAATATTGTCAAAACCTACTATTTTATGTTTACAAAAAAATATATATAATCGCTCGCCTTTGCTTTTCAAGCTTCGCCTCAAAATTTTGCAAATTAAATATTTTTTTATCAAAATTTTCAAATCGCTCGCTCGCCCCAATTTTTGGAGTCCAAAAATCCGTAGAACAAGAAATTAAATTGGTGTGGCCCAAGAGACCAAATAACTTACTGTATGCCCTTCAACAATGGATAGAAACCATACAAAATATTCAGCTAAAACAGGCTGCAATATGACAAGTGTAAAACAATCCAAACAAGAAAAAATAAACGGCCTGATTTACCTTTAAAAACCTACCTATGGTATGAAAAAATACCAATTTTGATCTCGTCCAGAATAATTCCAATTTGAGCATAGGTGTCAGACCACTAATTAAAAATCCCTATCTGTTCAACCAAATTTTGCAATTTTCACAGCTTTCTAAATATTTCACCTTCAGTTTAACTTCATAGAAACCAGGTATATCCTGAATTGTATATGTATCAGCTTTCTACATGCCAATTTATACCATACCTTTGAAAGCCTTCTAACAAATTAACTGACCTTCGAACAGAGGTACTCCAAAAATAACCTCTTGTTTTCTGAAATCTGAAATTAGTATACTATGGAGCGCATTAATCCTCAATTTTTAATTTAATTTCATAGACAAGTAAATTTTAAAAGAAGCTATTTATAGATCCATGGAGAGAGTTAAGTTGTACTAATAAAATCACATTTGACCAGAGAACCAATCAATCATTTTTCGTTAGGGACGGGCGTTTTTTTTTCTCAAGTTTTATATATCCAGAATGAAAAAAAATCTGGATAAATCATTGTACATGCCATCATAATGATCGTTACATGTGAACACGAAGAAAACGAAAAAATTTAAACTTCTGTCGGTCGATGGTCAAAATGTATCTGTACAAAAATTATTCATTGATTCGAGTTAAAGAATTAACATGATTAAGATATTAATATTATTTCTATTAATCATGATATCAGTATGTTTCAGTTAAACATTTACTGGTCACCAGTGTAATTGTAAAACATTGTAACTAGCAAAACAGCTTTTTTTAAAATGTGCACAAATCTGTAAAAAAAAATATCAACATAGTCATGATAAGATTGGACATACAAAACATTTCTGAACACATTGGGAACATGTCTGTTCTAGAGTTTCATAATAAAAAAGGTGAAAACAACATGCTATAACTTTCTTATCAGTCATTTACATTTACCTACCCCTTGTTATGTCCCATGTTTTTAGGACACTATTTCGCTTGCAACATTTAATTGTTTTATTCTTTAACATTGAATATCACTTAATTATAAGATTACTTTCATATAACTTTTATTTTCCTTTCTTCAACAAATATTCAATAAATAAGTTATTCAAATATTGATAAATGTACAACGTATGCCGACAAACACACTCACACGTTATAAACGTTTAACAATGTTTAAGGTTAACCCAAAGATACATTACATGTGTAGATTGGTCAATATATGTGTACTCGTAAAATAACAAGTAAACATATTAAGCTAGAAATGCAAAATGTTTGTAAATGAAATGGCTTATCAAGTAACCCAAATACAATACAAATAATTCATATAGTGATAATTTGTAATAGAGTGTTTATCAAATTATAATACGAAAAACATTACCTTTTGGATTAGTTATACTGCACAATTATACAGATCATACCGTTATCATACATAATACATAACCTCATTCTATTTATAACCTCGCAATGATATAACATAACTCCAATTGTATCAAAATTATCTACAAGGTTAATCTGTTTACACATAAGGAACATATGTTTTAACAGCTTTACCTATAAAGTTCTAATTCCAGCAAAGTACAATTTAGAAATACTATATACATGATATAAACAAATATGTATTAAACGTATTTGTGTCCCCTTATAATGTATTTAATACAAAACAAATAATTGACTGTCTAACATATGCGAGAACATATGTAGGTTAGAATTATAAAAGATAAGATGAAGAAGAAAACCAGTGGCCGAATGTCTTAAACATGTTGTATATAATACTTAAATAATGTGAAATATGTAGGGAACAAATCTATGGAATCTGATTTAGTTTACACAAGATAATAGTATTTTGTTATATTGCTGAATTAATGTCCTTCAACACATACATGTACATGTTCGTTTGGTTTTTTTTGAGTTTTTTTTTTTGATTGCTTCTTTTTTTTTTGGCAGGTCGGTTGCTATTTAAATAACTTTGTAAATTTTCGAATTCAAAGGATCAAATATGACTTGAGTTTACTTTTGAATGATCTTAATTCAAATGAAATGAAGAATTGAAAGCCATTAATAAGGTATTTGGTTTTGCAATACTTAACGTAACAAAATCGAATTCAAAGTTGAAATTATATCACATTAACAAAAAATAAACTACGATACACCATTATCTTAAATCTGAAAACAAGGTTTACCTACGAACTCATTTTTGACATATCATGTCTTCATGTCGTAATTCGTTTTTTTGTGTGTGTAAAAAGAATGTACCTGTGTTTGATTTAACAAACTGAAAAAGGAAGAATATACAAACTTGGTTCTTTTAAACTCATATATTCCGGGGTTTGAAAGTCAAAATTCGATTGAGAAAAAACGAATCTGGGTTACAAACCAAAAGTAGATGGAAACACACCAACTATAAGAGGAAAACAAAGGAACAAAAGGAATATATAAGTGCAACACAAACGGCAATTCACATAGAAACGAACTATTTGAAAACAACTGCTTGTAATTGGTATAGGACATTTTTAAATGGATTGAACTGTTGTGATCCAGAGGGATAAAATGGTCGAAAGATACTAGATGGACAATCAATCTCAGAATCGAAAATAAACTGACAACGCCCTGCCTAAAAAGAATAAACGCAAACAATAGTATACAAAACACAGCATAAAAAATAAAGACTAATCAACACCAACCCCACCAAAAAAGGCGATTTAAGGTGCGTCAAAAAGGTAAGCAGACCCTACTCCACATGTGGCACCCATCGTGTTGATCATTTTAGTACAAACCCGGTAATAGGTCTTATTCGGTTCGTCACATTCGTAAAAAGAGAACGAGATTGTAGTATCGACCTTAGATACATATCTGCTATCATATGTGAAACGAATATTCCAAAATGGACAATCAAATCGTGAAGTCGTCTGTAAAATTTACTAAGGGAAGGTTCAATTTCACATTTTGTAACTCTTGGATTAATAGCTTCTATGGGAGCATCAACCCTCTGTCAAAAAAATCATGATAGAAAATGCAAGTCCGGAAATATAGTATCAATTAGGAGATATATACTCCGTATGCATTCGCTGCTGGAATCTTGCTACATAGATATGAAATGTTCACACTTAAGAAAATTGAATCATCGTAAAGTTTTTTTCAACTGACCCTCATTGTTCATTTCTAGATGTAAGTGAATATATGAGGCAGACTTAACTCTTTATCATGTGTATGTTGTAACCTGTTCTATTGTACGGTTGGATGTATGCCTACAACCATATTTTGAATTATTTAGGGAAATTTTTTTATGTAGTTTTCGATGAATTGCTTTTGTTACAATAAGTCATATCTGCGTATAGTTATATAATAAGGCATCATATAAAAGGATAGCTAGTAAAAAAATAACATCTTATTCTTTTCATATAATACAAATCATATGCTTAAAACATATTTATCAAGTTAAAACTTGCAAACGAATAAGATTCTGCAGTAGAAATATGACGAAACAGAATATGCAACAACTGTGTAACGAATCGTGACTAAATATTGCATTATCTTTATGTTAATCAATCTTTAAGATTGATGACAAAATAAACAAAACACACATGTAGCATAACAAACATGTGTAAACGATAACAATAAAGCATTTATAATTCAGCAAAATAGATCAGTGTATAATTCAGTCGCGTATCAGTAGCTGTAATCCTAACAACTGTTGAATAAAGTTTGTGTAAGTTTATATTAATGCCAGTTTTATGGTTCAGATAACTTTGAACGGTTGGAAACATATCAATACAGTTAATCAAATGATGATTAATGATATAAACAAATTATGAATTGCTACAACTTTGATTCATATCTAGTCGTCTCTGTACAGCCAGTATCAAGACTACCGGGGGAAACGATTGATTTTAACTGCAGTTTGTTGTACTGCATCCTGTCTTTGTAAATCTGTTCAAATTCAGCATTTTGATGCAATGTAAAATAAGATTTCCAGTCATCTTCTGTACCTAAATAAAACAACAAGATATTATATAAATAATTTGTAATATAAAAAAAAAATTTTTTGGCCTGTTTGTCCTTTATTATTGTTTCTACCACAACCCGTTTTACTTGATTACATGTTTTATTGAACAAGTGTTGTTGGGAAATTGTAGTGCAGACATTGATTAGTATTAAAATGTTGCTTTGCTCTTTTTTTCCCTGTAGGTTCTAACTGCCACACTGGTAAATTATTTTGTATTGACACTTATGTCTTCGTCTGATATGAGAACACTATTGGACAGATCTTATTTGGGCGAGTTAGGGGTTTGTTTTGCTTACATCAGAGCATTGAAACAGCAAACAGTCACAAATAAACAAACTGACACACACACACAACAGTCAAAAATACACTACACAAACTACAGAGTCCCAATTAAAAACCAATATTAACTAATGGTATCCTGTAGAATCAACAGATCCCGCTATGTCCCTCCTGTTAAAAGATTCATATATATATGTTACAGTAAATAGGTGAAATTAGGAATTACACGTAATTACTAAACACTTCAGTAAATACCTGTAATTACTAGCCAATTTAGTAATTACATTTTTTTACTAGTTGTTTCAGTGATTACTGGTAATCACTGATTTTTTTTGTCATTTTTACAGCTATTTACTAACTTGATGTTTTTGTTTTAAGATTGAAAACATAATTCAAGATACCAAATAAGAAAGTAAAGGGGTAGGGATTTTAAGGGCGCTAACTTAAGGTTGTAGGAATATAATGCACATCCAAAGTACATACTCTTTAGTGTTTGTGAATTGAAACTGGAAAATGGTTGTTTTATAGGTTTTGAAACTCCGAAAATATATGTATGCAAGACAATGATATCTATCCAAAATCAAACTAAAATCTCCATCATGCACTGTGGTTCAAAACTTTAAAAAAAACTTTCTCCAAATATCCTGGATTTCTACCAAACTTGGACAGAAGCTAAATGTTTATGATCATAAAATAATATCCAAAAGTAAAGTTTGAAAAAAAAATCCTTTTTTTCGTATATTACTTATAAATGGACTAGTCAAAAGATAGTATCTAGAGGTAAATTTTAAGTTTTTTTTTCCTCATTTTTGATGAGCGTGCGATTAACAGCAAAAGTAGCCAAGACTATTTGTTCTGCAAAACCCTTACAATTTGAATAGCTTAATACATCGATAACCCATCTCCAGCTAGGGGTTGATTTGAAGGTCACATGAATACGTATTCAATGAGGTCCAAATATTCACTTGCAAGTGCACAACTCATCAACCTTGTTTCTCAGGTAATTTATCAAAATAAAACCAGAATGGCTGCTAACAGTGAATTATAATTTTACTATATCATTTTTATAAATGATTTAACAACAAAAAAAGATATTTTTTTTATATATCTCGAAGCTAATGCACATAACAGTTCATTCCAGTTCTTAACCTACATAACGTTATCTTATCTTTATAAGGTAATAAGTCTAAATATTCTTCAAATTCAAAGAGTTCTTTAAAAAGTTAAGACATAATGCTTTGGGAGAATTTTCCATTTCTGATTTCCATGTCTGCTTAAGTTGGTCAAAAATTATCTGTATAATGCTCAACTTAAACCATTTTGGATTAAAACTAAAGTTACTCTGATTTAACCAAATATTTGAAAGTCCATATTTATTCAAGATATTTTTTATACATATCAACCATTCAAAATTTTAAGAGTACTAACTGATCTTCTAGTTAGTATTACACATCATAAACAATGTTGTATTATGATCAGGTGATCAAAAGTTATGGTTGTTTTAGCAGTCAGTAAATAGGTGTAAAAATTCATTTTAAATTTAGTAATTACTGGTAATAACTGGGCCGTTTAAGGAATTACTTGTATTAACTAAGTGCATCGGGAATTACCTGTAATTCCTAAATTTTAGTAATTACATGTAATTCCTAATTTCACCTATTTACTGTAACATATACATGTCACACTAGTTACATGTATGCATCTTGTATATATTATAAAGTTCAACAAAATCAATATACCTATATTTGATTTCGAACCCCTAGTACAAAACAGTATCGATTATATTTACAACATTTATCTTATAAAGTTTTGCATACCTAAATAGGGAACCAATGCAGTAGACAACAACATTCATTACTGTCATAAATGCATCGAACTAATTCAAACATTTGATAATTGTACGGTAACCACATTGGAAACGCCAGCCTACGCCATATGCCATTGGAACACAAAAGAAACACAATAAAAGTCCAGACAACTTTTGTACACAGAATTAAGAATTAGCAGATACAGCTGTCCAAATAAACAACAAACTCAGGGAAAAATGAACAGCCCATTAACATTAAAACAGCCATAATGAGCAAAATATACCGGTAATAAAAGGATCACACCAAACCGAAACAGACAGAAGCTATATGCCGTTTGACCTTAAGTGTCAGGTGAGCTAATAATGATAAAAGCTTATTGTAATAACAAATCAGTATCAACAGAAAATTGTAAAACATTCATGTAAAACTCTGTTTATGTCAATTCCAACATTATGCTCACCATTGCTAGTAAAAGTGCGCACATGAAACATACTATAACATAATATTACTGACCTTTTCTATATATAGGATATTTATTGCCCGAAAATGCGTCTTTGAAACGGTGTCCAATGGCCGCCTCTTTAAAAGATTTCATATTGGAAAACATTGTTTTTTCTGCAATGGTCATTATCATAGAGTCTTTAACATCGACTTCAAGAAATCGAGCGAGTCTTTTAAACTCATGAAATGGATTCTGCAAAAAATAAATATGTTGACTGCATAAATCAAAACAGCTATACTTCCCCCTCTACCTGATATATTATGAACAAATAAAGCAAATGCAAATCTTTGCCTGCAAAGTGGGAAACACGCAAATACTTTTTTCAATAAACAAAAGAAATATATATTAGTATGACGTTCATTTGCACTGAACTTGTATAAATTTTTATTTAGGGGCCTGCTTAGGCACACCTCCGAGTTCGAGATTTACCCCCTGCGTTGAAGACCCGTTGGTTGATTTCGGCATCCAAATATCCAAACGTGTTATTAAATGATTGATTCAGATGTTGTTTCGAAGGGTCTTTTCTGATTTAAGTCTTCAATTGTAACTCATTAAATTACAAAAACAGTCCGCACTAAGTGGTGCACAGTTAGACTCCATATGAATTCCGGTAATTTGAAGGTTTACGGCTTCGCTCTAGCGCACAAAAATATTATAGTCAAACTACCGGTAAACAGATTACCAATGATCTTTTAATGCAATGATTTTTCTCTGCCATAACTCATCTCAGAGCTCTCGCCTCTCGATGAAAATATACCTGTGAAAAATGCTCTCGTTTGAAGAACCATTGGGAAACTCAATATCAACTAACAATTTGACTTTGATATCAGATATTCATGATCATCCCTTGTTCATGTTGTTATTTTTTTTTCATGATTATTTATCATTTTGTTGAAACATGCCAGAGTTGGTTTTACCTTCAAATGTTTTCGCACAAGACTCCTCGATTTCAATACACGACGACCGTCACGACCGTATAACAATACCTAAACATAATTTGTTTTAAAAACATAAAAGAAGATATTATATGGCCAAAGATCACGAAGTGGTACACCTTTGTTGGAAAGTACATGATTTCCTCAGGGAAACTAATTAAAAATAATAGTTTAAAAAAAGAGATAAAATATAAGATAACAATACATGTTGAAATTCAGACAAAAAAAAATCTTATAATCAGTTAGGTTAAGAAACATATCTTACTACAAACACTGCATTTTACTATTTTAATTGTGACAAAGACCATTTCGTGCGAAAAGCAAATACAACACAAGTCGCATACAAAAGTAGGACACAATGACGTACCGCCAAAAATAACCATATTGTGTGTTAAATTTTTATTTGATCATTATATCCTAATTTTTTATATATAAGGTATAGAACCACTAATTCAGGCACGGTCTGAAAGAGCATAAACGAAAGAAGTATGTACTGAATTTCTACAAACATAGCTGTATCTGTGTCCCTAGGTGAAGTACATGTATTTCTGTAGTTTTGGTATCAAATGAAAGCTTGGGGACTTTGGATCACTGAAGAACCCCTGTTAAAAATTTATTTAAATAATCATGGTAATAAAGAAATATGTAGAATTTAAATATAAGTACATAATTTTATGTCTTTTTCAGAACAGAAGTACCTGTTTCTGTACTATCAAATTTCTGGTAAACAGTACACTCTACTATGCATTTAAAGGTATGCTGAATGTTTCAACACAAGTCAGGATAATGTATAGTTTTGACATGAAATAACTACTACTTTATTTGAACGTAAGACAAAGTAGCCATTGACGGTTAACTTTGTAATTGAAGAATCTAACATAGATTGCAACAGGGCTATTATTTAGTGGTATTATACCACAACTTCAGTTCTATAAAAAACTAAAACATACCTTACTTGCGTCTTCATAGGACAGTACATGTATGGGATTAAATAGATTATTCTGTCTTACTCTCTCCCATAATTGTGCATGTTGAAACCAGTCGTTGAACAGAACTAAAGTAGACATATATGATAAGTATATGAAAGAAGATATAATTCTTTACATTTATATGTGTTGGATTGCCTGTTGAAATACCTTATCATAGTAAAGTCAATGTTTTATATATAAATACATAGGGAACTGCCGTCATATTCCAAATACGTTATTTTCTATTAATTAGTATCGTAATGTATTTAACATTATCAACGTTATAAGATCATTGCGTGCAACACTGATAACGTCTCTCTGTTGGTATTGATATAGCTTTTCGGCTCATGTAAAATGTGTAAGAGGCAAATTCCCAATGTAATGTTTCCTGTTTACAAAACTATATATTTTACGAAAAACTAAGGATTTTCTTATCCCAGGAATAGATTACCTTAGCTGTATTTGGCACAACTTTATTTGGAATTTTGGGTTTTCAATGCTCTTCAACTTTGTACTTGTTTTGGCTTTATTACTATTTTGATCTGAGCGTCACTGATCAGTTTTAAATGCATGTAAACGAAACGCGCGTCTGGCGTATTGAATTATAACCCTGGAATTTTTTATAACAATTTAAAAGAGGTAAAAGATTAATTTTATTACATCAAATGCAAAATTGAAAACCAAGGAACAGTGGTGACGTTGCTTTGCTTAACACAATGTATGTGACGAAACATATATGTAATTCTTCTATGTCTGCTATAAGACCTCGGTGGCCCAGTGATGGAACTACTGTATCACCAGCTTATCAGCACTGAGTTTGCGATTTGAATCCCGTAATCAACAGGTGCGCTCGTCTCAAATCTTTATTGACTTGAATTATCATATTTTCATACGAAAGGTCGGTGGTTCTTTAAGGTTTTCTTTACAAGTACAAAATGCAAAAATGACCGCCACGAAAAAGCACAATTATAGTGTTTAGCACTAATAACCAATCTATCAATCAAAATATTTGATCTTAGATTAGCACGACATTTGCAAGAAAGTACATCGTGTTCTTTTGCTTATTTTACTGTAATTGAATAGAAAAAATGATATAAATAACAGTTTTAATAAGAGTTTGTTAAACTGAAAACAAAGATCTTCAAACGATTTAATGAACTAGATGTAGATTTGCGTATTTAAAAAGCCTCAACTTTCAAAGGAAATCACCTATAAGTATATATTAATAGAATGTTTAGATCGCAATGCAAATCTTACCTTTACCGTCTAAATAAAGATTCAGATAACCAGCCCAGGTACCTTTCCAATCACTCTCTTTCAATTTGGTGTAGAAATGAAAACTTGAAACTGCAACTGCTCTAGGGTCTCTAATAACATTAACTATTTTGCATTTCTTTTGTCTAATTGAAACCGGAAGTTCTTCATAATACAAATGGCTTCCAAGAACTCTTGGTGGTGGTATATGTTGTACTTTTCGTAAATCTCCCATTTCTAAAAGATATTTCGCTGGTAGTTCCTTTGTTATAACCGATGTGTTATTAAGAAGCATTGTCACTACTTCCCATATCCAATGGAAACCTGAAATCATGATGTGATACTGACTGAATGTTGTTTTTTTATACCGAAAAATACATGTATATCACATAGCGGGCATAAAGGTATCAAAAATAGGAATATAAGGTGAAACACAGTTAAACTTTATTGTTTCTTTTTTTTTGTATAATTTACACTGATTTAGTTACAAATCATGCCGTCTCTACAGTTTATGACGTATCTGTCTGACATATTTGATTAAGATGCAGTGTTCAATGTAGCATACTTTTAAAACATATTACGCTCAGTTTATAACTCTTACATGATCTATAGCTGGTAATGTATGATTTTTTGTTTCATTTCAATAATATTTAAACTTCAAAATCTGTTAAAAAAATAGAAACGTAAATACCGTGACGTTTCCGATTTTGGTTCTGTTGTTAAGGATTTTAGTTGTGACATTATTTAAGATATGACGTCATACTCAATTTAAACAAAGAAACGATATCATCAGGTACGTTTTTCATTTCAAAGAATTATTAAAAATAAAATAGGTATTGAGTTCCTATATTTTATTAAACTGATAAATATATATTTTACTCAAAGTCTCATGAAAACGAGACCGGAAAAAGGAAGAAAAATTTAGATTTCTGCGCAAATGCAGGAATGAAAAAAAGTTAACGATTTTGAGTTTATTAGTACAATGAAAATTTCGTGAAATTTTCCCGATTTTTTTTTTATTATTAATTCTTCTACTTCGTCCCCTTAATACGGACATATAAAAGAAAATTTAATATAAACCAATGTATGCATTGAATATAGCTTACAATTTAGCAAGTGGTTCTAATACCACAATCACACAAGGCCACGATCGCACTACGATCTCTGAAAAATGTCAAATTCTGGCGATCTTAGTGCGATCGTGTAGATCGCAGTAAGGTCGTCGTGTTACGGTTGTGGTGAGGTCTTCATGATCCTTAGGATCGTGGCCAACTTTGAACATGTTCAAAACAATTGCGGTGCGGTCGTACCGAAAGCATGTCGTAGTAGAAGCGTAGTAAGGTCGTAGTAAGATCGCAAAGGTCGCTGTACCATCGTAGCAAGAGGGTAACGAAAGCGCGATTTTAATCGGAGAGATAGGGCGTAGTGTAAACGTGGTATACATGTAGTCGTAGCCGAGGCGTTGTTTGGTCGCGGGGAGAACGCAATGGTCGTAGTGAGGTCACAGAATAAGCGTAACGACCACGTGTTATAATCGTAGCGGGATCGTTGTAGAAGCTAACGTGTATGAGAATGTAGAAGCGTCGTGAAAACTACGAAAATCTACATTTTAATTCCGCTCATAACGCGACCTCACCACGATTTTAATTTAATTTAGATCGTGATTAACGTGCTGCGATCGTGGTCTAGTGTGACTGGGGAATTAGAGAAGAAGAAAAAACACCTAACATATATGTAATGAGACAAGTTCAAGTGAATCATTTCAAATACTGGTCTATTATTAATAATTTTTGAAGTATCACGCGATTAAAACCTTTGAAACCGTTTGTTTCTTATATGAATTGTATTAATACTGTCCAAAATTAGAAATAGTGTTGGGCGCTTACAAACATGTTTAATACAGGCACATCATATATGTCAATCTGCAAAGCAATTAGTCTGTAATTCAGATAATTCAGAGGTTGTCGTTAGCTGCTGCAAGTCAACTATGTTTTCCTTTCCTTGCTGTCGTATTAATTAAGCGGCTGTTATTTCCTAAAATATGTTATGTCGGGACCTTTTATAAATACTGTTAATCTTAACTCATTGTTAAACGCAACACAATGAACTGTTAAAAATTAAATATTTGTCGTTTTGTGTTTATGGTCTCAATAGTAAAAATATCTAATATGTTTACATATCGTACGTATGCGATTTAACCGTGAAAGAAAGCCGAGGACTACGGGTATATTCTAGAACGAAACTTCTCATCATAACATCTATGTACCAAATAGTATACATGTACATAAACTCTAAGAATATGAAGCTTTATACGAATGCATATGCTGTCGACAAAAGTCATTGTGTTTAGTTTGCATTCAGCGATTTTTATGTAATTTGATACCTCATTTCAAAATCGTAATACAAAACTGTTACAGTCAATTCACAGTTTAGTTCGAACACTATTTTTGTAAAAAAAGTTTCAAACTTGTCGTTAAACAAAATACCTGATTTGGGATATTAGCAAATTATGACATCATTGTCATCGGCTTCAAATGACTGCATGAATTTCCAGCGAGAATGTATATCTGGAAAATTTGCTGGGAAATAACGTCCTTCATATTCTTTCACAGTTATAGATCCAGCTAAATCACCATCCGCAACAAAAGTTTTTAACATTCTGTAAAAATCATTATTTACATATAATTAGAATGATTGTCTTTAGTATAATTAAACTTCCGAAGGTCATGGCAATAATATGTGGCCAAAAAGACAACTCTCCCTAATCACCAAACAACTTAGATGCCAATAAATGCAGAACACGGAACAGCCTACAGCAATTGGTAACAATCACTTCTCATACTATGTTATATAAGGCCCCAAAATGAACATTGTAAAACAATTCAAACGACCTGATCTATATGTCAATTATTATATACAGTAACAAACGACAACCAATAAATTTCTTTAGACACGTTCATACACATTGTGGCGGGGATAAACATGTTTGAAGTCACAAACCCTATACAACTTGGGCCAACGTAGAATATATGAGCTAACCCGTAATTTGACATAACATATAATGAATTGCTACATAGACAAAATAGTTATGTAATTGTTCAATGAACTTGTTTTATCTGAACATATTTTTACTTTCTTTGTCTGCAGTTTAAGTAAAAACACTCGCCAAAGCGAGTATCTTTCACAACCTAAAATGTAAAGGGCAATAATGTATGCAACTAGTACAAATGTATGTAGGTTATCGTATTGCCTTAAACTAAAAAAATAGCCCATCAATGCCGTATACTTAGCTAAAAAGACCCCGACATAACAAATATCAAAACATTTCAAATGACATCAAGTGCGTTATATATGCTAAAACAGTTAATGTAAAACACATTAAATAGTATAAAGGACAACAGGCAAGAAAAACACCTTGTTAAAGGGTAGACAAATATAGATTGTGGTGGAGTTTAACATTTTGGGGGTTCATAATCATCCCCTTTTCTTCTCTGTCCTGCATTCAGTCTAGCCAAAGTTAAAGGTCATCTTTTCGAATGGGAACCTGGATTTACCCCTATGTTCAGTTCAATTCCTTGTCAGCTTACTCTCACGATTGATCCAGAATTTTTTATTGGATTTTTGTATTTCAAAGAGTTTAAACTATAATTGCTAGCATGTTTCAACATATCTTATTTTAAGAGTATGAATGCTCTGTTTAGTATAATACTATCCCAACTCCCAGTATTGAATTTTGACATTTGAGTTGATACTAATCCGTATTTTCCATCCTCTCCCCCTTGGAACTGAGATGAACTTGTAAAACAAACCCTCATTGAAATATGTATTTTTTCTTGTCTTAAATAAATTCTAACATGTCTAACTTGCGTTACGGAAGAGACAATCAATCGATATCCCAGGACTTATATTCTACAAGTACCCGGCCACGTCCACTTGTATTTTTGTTCATTTGATAAGTTAGGCCTTTTTCAACTGATTTTTGAAGTGCGTTCTTATTATGTACTGATATACCATTGTCTCAGGTTAGGGGAGGGTTGGGATCCTGCTAATATGTTTAACCCCACCACATTCTGTATGTATGTGCCTGTCCTAAATCAGGGGCCTGTAATTCAGTGGTTTTCGTTTGTTTATTTGTTACTCATATGATTTTTGTTCAATTTTTGTTCATAAAAAGGCCGTTAGTTTTCTCGTTTGAATTGTTTTACATTTTCATTTTGGGGTCTTTTTTTTAGCTAACTATGCGATATTGGCTTCACTCATTGATGAAGGCCGTACGATGACCTGAAGTTGTTAATGTCTGTGTTTTTTTTGCCTCTTGTTGAGAGTTGTCTCATTGGCAATCATACCACCTCTTCTATTTTTATGTTATCGCATTTGCCTGATTTGGCAAAAATAAAACATTATTAATCTTTCGTCAGCAAAAATGGTCAGGGACAGGTTATTTCTTCTCTATTTATACATTTTTCGACTGTTTAACTCAAAAACAATTTTTTTCTTAAATACTGACACATACTCGCTTAGTCTTATCTTGGTAAAAAGTTGGTCACGAGTTTAATGATCTTTTTAATTATCATACACGACGTATACATGCAGGTATATATGTGTGTACTTGTAAAAGATCGCAAAATATCAATATTTTTTCAGTAACAGAAATCCATCAAAATACAGCATGCTGTTTACTTTCCGGTTAGACATAGATTGTAAAGTTTTGTATTCCATATTTTTGTGTATAATTTGTTATATTGTGTAGTTGGAAATGCAAATATTTTTACCGGCCATTAAGTCAAATAAAGGACAATACTTACATATAATTCACATACCGATCATTTGTAATAGTACATTGAACAATTTATAGTATGAATATCATATATATATGACCTTACCTTTCAGATAAATAAATTGATAATTGGTTCTGATATAACACATAACCCTATTATATTAATAACCTCACAATAATATATGGAACACCAATCGTATCAAAATTATCAACAACAACGTTAACACATAAAGCACATGTAGTCCGGCGGCTACAAGCATATTTCAGACGAATTGTGCACATCCTGCTACAAGCATGAAATTTGGCATAGACCTTCCTCAACTATTACTCTTTTATTTCAGATAGGGAGGCATTTGAAAAAAATGTCTCACTTCCGGTAAAATCCAAAATGGCGGAATTCATACTTTAATCAGCCCAATATCAAAGGCTAGTATTTGAAAAGGTGTTATTATCATGCTACAACCATAATATTTGGTACAAATCTTTGTTTTGAACTACTTTTGGATATATTATATTGTTTAGATGTCTGCAAAAATCCTACTTCCAGTAAATTCCAACATTACGGACATTGTACTAAAATAAGCTTATTTTTTAGAGAGGGTAATTGAAATGTGTTTAAACGCATTGCTACTAACATTACATTGTGCAGGAACCTTTCTTTGGTGCTTCTAATGGATAATGTAATGCAATGTATAAAAAATCTGACTTTTAAACCCCTACTTCTGGTAATATTCAAAATGGCGGATATAGAAATATCAATTCATTATTTGAATATTAAACTTTTTTTCAAAATGTAACAAAAATGTTTTTTTTTTTGTGCTGGTCATTAATATTTTGGCTCTGAGTTATCCTCAAAACCCTAATTTTATTATGTTGTAAATGTTTGAATACAAAGTTGACACTTCCGGTTAAAAATATGGCGTAACTTTCAAAGATGAGTACTCAATCCATTTCTTCGATGTAGAGTTTTGGATAGATTGATTAAAAAAAATCAGTATAATACTAAAACATTTTAAAAATTACTACTATTTGGCCAAAAATACATGTTTATTCACATTCCCTACCACATGCACACAAAGCAGTGCACTGGAGACCCGATTTTTCATATTAACAACGACCGAGACATCCTTTCTTACATCCACAATGTACAAGCTTTTGACAAAATGATGAGGCCTCAGAAAGAGTTTTTTAAAAGGGATCCTCTTTGTCCCTTCGACATCCAATAGCGCCTGGACTATATAGCTAGGTAGCATAATAGCCAATCCAATGCTCGTCCCCCTAAACACCTTCCCTAGTATATTGCACGTTTTACATGCTGGAAAAAAGTATACCAAGTTGAGGAAATAGCCTCAATTAGCTTTCCCTTTTTATGCAAATAATTATTTTCTTGTTTCGTTAACCATGTTAGCCCCATCTGATAAGTTTGTGCAATCTTACAGTTAACCCCGGTAATTTCGGTTGATCAATCATCATTTTTTATGTTAAAGTTATATCTTCAAATGCCATCAATGACTCCCACGCAGTCTTTTTTCTTTCCAAGCAAAGAGAGAACCGTATCACAAACGGTAAAGGCATTGATCACAATAAGTGTGTGTGATCACTTATTGCCTAGTACATTTAAAAGACCATTGAAAGATAGTAATCCAAAGTGTTTTGCCTTTTCGAACACAATCCATAGTTCGTCTACCCCTTATGTCACGGAATAGCGAAACAGTAATGACAGAACCATCAGAAATAACTTTTCGAACCATGACTCGTTTAATTTCGTGTTTCACTGCATCAGACATATGCACCATGATTCTAGTGTCAGCCTCTTAATGTGAACATGGTGCTAATTTTGAAATACATCACGTGGTGGATAACACTGAAAATTACGAGCATTTGTTGCTACAACTACCCTACTCATCAAAAATTTCGTCCACTCTTGTTACAGTTTCAAGGTATTTTATTAAGGTAAGGACATAATAATCAGCATACTCGTTAGGAAACACCTTGAACCGTAACAATAGTGAATGTAGTCTTGGATGCGTGCATAGACAATACTGGTAGTTTGAAGGCTGCTACAAGAAGCAAGAGCTACATTTTGGGGAAAGAGAATACACAGACGAATACAGGGTCAAAACAAATTTCTTAAAATTGACAAAGTGTTCTGAGAGAAAGAAATTTTCAGTTTTCATACACAGCAGCTTGCTCAATAAAATTTTGAGGAAAAGGAAGTTGTAGCAACAAATGCTCAGGATGTTCAGTGTTATCCACCACTTGATGATGTTTCAAGTTTAGCACCATCGAACAGTCGATACTGATGTCATAGCTGTATCGCTATTCCGTGACATAGGGGCAGACGAGCTTTGGTTTGCCTTTGGAAGTGGGAAAAACTTTAGATATATATCTATACATGACCTTTCAAATGCACTAGGATTTGAGAGATTACACGTTTGCTGGAAAAAGAACTGCGTGGGTGACATGGATGGCGTTTGAAGATGTGACTTTAGCAATTAGAATGAGTACAAAGCAAGAAAACATGCGTTTTTGGGATAGGAAAGACTTATTGAGGCTATTCCCACGACTCGGTCTAGTCTTTTTCAGCATGTAAAGCGTGCAATATACCATGGCGGCTATGAATGAGTAACAACCTTGGAATTAGTTCCTATGCTAACTAGTCCAGATGTTTATGAATGGTGAAGGAACAAATATGATCCTTGGGAACCCTTTTGAACTCTTAGTGAGGCCTCTTCATATTATCAGGAGCTTGTACATTATGGATGTAAGAAACAATACCAGTCTTTGTAAATGTGGAAAATCAGCTCTCCGATTATGAATAAACATGGATTTGCGGGCTAACGAGTATACTGATTGGGTATTATGTCCTTACCTCAATAAAATACCTTGAAACTGTAACACGAGTGGATGAATTCTCGGATGCGTATGGTAGTTGTAGCAACAAATGTTCTGGATATTCTATCTTATCCAACACGTTATGTATGTCAAGTTTAGCACTATGTTCACATTAAGAGACAGACACTAGAATCATGGTGCATGTATCTGATGCAGTGAAACACGAACTTAAACGATTCATGATTCGAACAGTCGTTACTGATGATGCTGTCATTACTGTTTCGCTTTTCCGTGACATAGGGGTAGACGAACTATGGATTGTGTTTGGGAGGGCAAAAAACTTTGAATTAATATTTATCAATGACCTTTCAAATGCACTAGGCAATGAGTGATCACACACACTTATTGTGATCCATGCCTTTACCAGTTGTGAAGTAGTTCTATCTTTGCTTGAAAAGAAAAAAGACTGTGTGTGAGACATTGATGGCATTTGAAAATGTAACTTTAACATAGAGAATGATGATTGATCAACCTAAATCACCGGGGTTTTACTATAAGATCGCACCACAAGGTATGATAAGGGCCGTTTCTGGCCCCCCTTTTTCGAGAATTTTTAAACTTTGAAGTTGAAACCAATCACGCCTGTGTAATGAACTGCAGTATCTGATCGTCCATGTAGAATCTTATTTTAAGGTGTTATGTACTCAAATATGTTCAAACTGAGACCTTGAAAAGCCCTAAACGACGAAAAGTGTAAAAAAATCTACAATTTCGCCATGTTCGGAGACAAAATTTGACATCAGCGCCAACGTAGACCATCTTGAAATTTTCAACCATCAACTGTACTCTTATGTATCTTTCACATAATTAAATATCATGGTGGTCTACGTTGGCGCTCATGTCTAAAAATTTGAAAAATAATCCGATTGTTTACATATTTTGACAAGTCATTATAATACGTCACAGTGAACGGCACGGGTACGAAATCATTCCGGGATCCATAATTGATCAGAATATCACGTACGGATTGTTTTATGTCATATCCAGTCATCAAGACATGTCACTCTTTAAAAAATATGTTGTACATGAAATTAGACCCATAATGTTCAAAATAGTCTAACACTGTGCTGCCAAATACAGAGTTGTGTCCCTTGAAATATGGTGAATTAATTTTTATTCATTATAATTTTCAAATATTCAACGAAATCTTACAAATGAATTTTATAATAAATTCTCGATATATTCAAACTCTTTTTTTGTAGTTATGAAGAAAATCATTTCATCAAAACGTATACATTTTGCACTTTGAAATTTTCTATTTAACCATCTACAGAAAAATAGATTTATGTATCATATCCATTTCGTGCACATTTTATTTTACTATAAGTATTAGGACTTGACCAGTGCTATGTCCATATTTTAAAAGTTATTTGAGTTAAGAATAGTTAAATCACTTGTAATGCATTTTACTTGCATAAATACAAATTGGATAAGACCCATGGCAAACAACCTTATGAAGTATGCGCGAAAAAAACATTTGTATTTGTTTGCCATTTCGAATGTGTATTTTGTTTTATCTGGAGTTCTATGTAAGTGACAAAATTTCATGCCAAACCTATACCGATTCCTTGAGTGCACTGGTACTTCTTACCTAGCTGTTTAATGCACATGTACACTATGTCCTCTTAATACTATTTCACATTCCCCCCTCCTCTCACGGGACAAAATGTCGAGCACGTTCGTTTATTTAGATCTGTCCGTCCATCCACCGTTCGTCTGTTTCTGTCCGGACATATACGTCTAGCTATCTCCTTCAGTTTTTGACCTAAAAAGCTTTTTATTTATAATAGAGGTGTGTATGTCTACAGGGTTTTGATTTTTTAATAAATTTTCTTTAAATGTCCGGTGTTTTTGGTACAAGCTATAAATATAAAGAGTCGGTTATCCAGTTCAGTTTTTGAGATACAGCTTTAACACCTAATAGGTTTATTGTACACATAATTGAAGCATGTATTGCCATAGGATTTCTATTATTCTTCAAATATTCTAAAAATGTCAGATTTTTTAACTTAGTCAATATTTCTTGCTACTTAAAAAACAATTAGGGTAGTTGTTTAATATTCACCAAAAACGGTAGTTGAACTTGTTTTCCCTCTCACTTGCTATTGTAGGCACAACTTGCACTACTAGTACTATAGTTTTATATCCCTAATGCAATAAATAAGATTTTTTAATTAACTTCAAATATTTATTCAATACCGGAAAGGTTTAACTTGGTGAATACTACAGCCGATTTCATTGAGTGTGAAGTCAAAGGTAATATTTTTAGTTAGCTTGCTTTTTAGATGAACCATAAAGTCATTGTTAGGTCAGGTTAACTACCCTCCTTTAAGAATATACTAGTCCAGCAGATTACCAATCTATCTGTCTAATGATCTATTCTACTTCGAAAGGAGGGTAGAAAACCTTACATAATAATGACTTCACGGTTCAGCTAACAAGCAAACTTATCAAAGATTTTACCGTTGGCTTCACACTCAATGAAATCGGCTGTAAATTTTGAAAGTTGAAACCTTTTGGCTGGACATTCAGTCCTGCAAGTGAAGACATTCAGAATGAAAATAATAAATAGATCAACATTGAAAGGCGAAATTAAGGTTGAAGACGAGTGCACCCGCACTAGCTGGGATCAAACTCACAACATCAGTGTTGACTGGCTAGTGATTACAGAAGAAACTTCTTAGACCACTCGGTCACCGAGACCCTTTAATGAAGTATGTCTACCATGTTTACGTTTCTAATCAAATTCGAGTGTTTTGGGGTATCATGAAATACTACTTACCAACAACTGTTTCATTTAAAAAAAAAAAGCATAAAATTTTGGATAAGATAAGGAGATGTGGTATGATTGCACATGATACTATACACCGGCGATCAATGTGCTAATTTCAGGATATATATCGTAGATATAATGAATTTTTAGAGAAGCTTGAAGATGTTCATGCCTCGTTCGTCTACATATCTTAATGAGTTTTTAACGTCTTAAACCCTGACCTCATCGAAAACTTTGAACTTTGTTTTCAGCATTTCAGTCTTTAAAATATTGTGTTAAGTGTTAAAAAGTTCACAGTGTACGATTCTTTAAGTGACAAACAATGACATTGTACAGGCTATGCATATTTACTATACATACTGTATAAATCTGATACTGAATTTTCAATAGTAGTTTTAATCTATTTGCGTTTTTTAATGAACCGGTAATCATCATGTAAATGTGAAATGCTATATTCATAACTGCGCCACTTCTTCTATAACTTAAAGTTTTTTTATGCCCCAGTTATGGGCATTATGTTTTCTGGTCTGTGCGTCCGTCTGTTCGTTCGTCCGTAATCCGTCCGCCCGTTCGTCCGTTCGTCCATATGTCCCGCTTCATGGTAAAGGTTTTGGTCGAGGTAGTTTTTGATGAAGTCCAATCAACTTGAAATATAGTACACATGTTCCCTATGTTATAATATTTCTAATTTTAATATCAAATTAGAGATGTTGTCCCATTTTCACGGTAAACTATACTGGGGACACATTATTGCTTATTTTACCTATTAACTTGTTAATGTTTATACTCACTAATTATGTGACAATATGATTTGTATTTATCCTTGTTTTTAATAAACCGACCATTTCTTTGATAGCTATCTTTTATTTAATACTAAAATTGAGAATGAAATGGGGAATGTGTCAAAGAGACAACAACCGAGGAACACCAATGGGTCTTCAATGCTGCGAGAAACTTCCGCATCCTGAGGCATCTTTCAGCTGGCCCCTTAACAAATATGTATACTAATTCACTAATAATTGACGTCATACTAAACTCCAAATTATACACAAGAAGCTAAAATTGAAAATCATACAACACTAACAAAGGTCAGAGGCTCCTGACTTGGGACATGCGCAAAAATGCGGCGGGGTTTAACATTTTTTGTTAGAGATCTCAACCCTGTTTTTGGTAACAGCATTAGATTAAATATTTACATCATCAAGATATAATAATAATGCCAAAAACCTACTTCGGTTTACAAAAAAACCAACATTATTTAACCGTTGCTAAGCACTATTTTGGTTGCTAATCTTTTTATCAGCATGATATACAATTGACTTGCTTTCATTTCTAACTGCTAGTTATTCTTGCATGTATTAATCTTACTAACCTGATTTTACTCTAATTTGTTCAATTAAAAATCAAAAGGTTTTTTTTTGTATATAGTTCAATTTAATTTCTATCTTTTTTGGCTGTTGCTAGGCAACTTTTCGGTTGCTATGGTCAATTTCATTTTCTTGAAAAATAATGATGTCTCGGGCATCATATATATATAAAAGAAAAATCATTTACAGTAGCTAAATCTTTAAATATTGCTATATCTATACCTCATATGGCCGAAATTACAAATTTTGAACCGTTGCTAGGCAAACATTTTGTTGCTAGGTTGTTGCTAAGCATTTTTTTAAACAGAAATTGAAGTGACTTTTCATTTGCAAACTCAAGTTAGTGTTAAACAAACAATATTATTTTGAATTATGCTAATGTGTAATGAGAAAGCAATGCATATGTGATAATTTGGCTATTTATTTAAACCGTTGCTAGGCAACCTTCCTTTCACCGGAACATAAAAAAATCATAGTTTTGAATAGTTTCTATACTAAGGCTATCAATGATGTATATATAAACTTATTTGGAAAGGGGGCCAAAAACGCCTCTTATCATACCTTGTCCTTTAACAGATTGGGTTAACATGGTTAACGTAGCAAGAAAATAACTATTTGCGCAAAAGGGAAGGCTAATTGAGGCTATTCCCTCAACTTGATCTAGTCTTTTCCACCATGTAAAACGTGCAATATACTAAGGCAGGTATTTAGGGGAACGAGCTTGGAATTGGCTCATATGCTACCCAGTACAGGCGCTATTGGATGGCGAAGGGACAAAGAGGATCCCTTTTAAAAAAACTTTTTCTGAGGCCTCATCATTTTGTCAGAAGCTTGTACATGTGGATGTTAGAAAGGATGATGTGAAAAATCGACTGCCTTGTGTGCATGAGGTGGTGATCGTGAATGAACATGTTTTTTGGCCGAATTGTAGTAGCAGTTTAAAAATGTTTTAGTACTTAAGTAATTTTATTTTGTTTTTATCAATCTATCCAAAAGTCTACATCGAAGATATGGATTGAGGACTCATCTTCGAAATTTACGCCAGATTGGTTTTTTTTTACCGGAAGTGATAACTTTGTATTTAAACATTTACAGCAGAATAGAATAAGTGGTTTTGAGGATAACTTAAAGCCAGCACAATAAACAACATTTTTTTTTACATTTTGAAAAAAGTTGAATATATAAAAAAAGAAATTGATATTTCTATGTCCGCCATTTTTGGATTTTACCGGAAGTAAGGGTTTTAAAGAAATATGTCTTATACATTGTATTCATGAGAAGCACCAAAAAAAATAATTCCTGCACAAAGTTATGATAGTAGCAATATGTTTAAACATATTTCAATTACCCTCCCTAAAAAATAAGCTTATTTTAGTACAATGTCCGCCATATTAGATTTTACCGGAAGTAGGGTTTTTCAAGACATCTAATCTATATAATATATCCAAAGTAGTAAAAAACAAAGGTTTTGACCAAATATTATGATAGTAGCATGATTATAACACCTTTTCACATACTAGCCTTCGATATTGGGCTGATTTAAGTATGAAGTCCGCCATTTTGGATTTTACCGGAATTGCGAGATTTTTTTCAAATGCCTCCCTATCTTAAATAAAAGAGTAATAGATGAGGAAGGTCTATGCCAAATTTCATGCTTGTAGCAGGATGTGCACAATTTTTTACAAAGCCGTCGTACTAATGTGTTTTGTCTACTATACCCAAAAAGAATTGTGCTTCTTATATAAAACAATGTTAACAACATATACAAGTATTTATCTAACTTAGTTGTTTTTTTTACCTTTTATTTATAATCAGAACAAATAAAATAGAGAGTCAACCATATAAAAGTTAATATGATGATAGAGAAGACAATGTGGCAGAAACTCTTGATAATGTACGTATCAAATACAATGAATAGTACAATAATAAAATAGGTTTTCCTTAAAAAAAAAATTGTATACATAACAATGTTGTGTATTTGTTAAACTTACAATATCATTCGAGCTAAACACGATGTTCATTTATTTTTATTTTTATTTTCTCGTATCTATTCCTCTCTACTTATTTTTTGATGTTCTGTGTATTTTAGTGTGGACCTAGGCTTGTATAATCCAAATTTGGTCATGTTGCTATTTGTTTTGTTTTGTCTAAGGGAGCAATCATTTAATTCTAAGGAGGTTCATGGTTTTTTCCGAGTCAGAATGTTTTTTTCTTTAACATTGTTTTTTATTTAAACTTTCAACGCTGTCAATCACATTATTTCCCCTTCACAACTAAAAATATAATCACTATAAGGTAATGGTTTCAGAATATATTTTTGGGGTTTGTTTGACTACAAGATCAAATGAGGATAATAATTTAGATTTGTTTTTAAAAACCAGAACCCCTCCCCCTTTTTTTAAAGTTAAATGGTCGTACCCTTACAATGTATAGGTTTTGGTTGCATTTTATCACTTGACTTGGCTTAAAGTAAATGTTGATTCTTTTTCAAAAAGAGATAAGTATATCTGATAGATTTGAATGGTTATTTTTGTCCATCAGTATGTTTACTTACTTGCTTTTGTTTATCCAATCAACAGAAATGTACTGTTTTTTAAAACAAGTGTCTCCATGTTCCCTAATATTTCGACAGTTTTTTTAGTATGAAGTGACTTCTTGTTAAAATTCGGCAATCAAACAGCGCAAGTGGAAATGGAAAAACTATGCTAACTAGTTCTAGAACAATTCTACCTTTAAAGTTCTAACCATGTCAGAATAAGTTATAATGCAGAACTTTCGTAATACATTGTATTTATTAATGTACAACTTTTTAGATCTGTTTACTTGTAGAATTGGTTCTAGGATATACTTGTCGAGTTCCATTCGAGGAAACAACTGTCCATTTTTGTTTAGAAGAGAACTATCAAAGAGATGAAATAAAACTTGAATACCTTAATTATTTTCTAAAAGAAGATATTGGCTCGGAATACGACAGTTGTTTTGTATTCGTCCAATTTGTTTGCGCGTTTGATTTGTGTCAATTTATCAGGGACATTGAGGACATGATCCGAAAAATGTTTATTTTAAACAACTATTTTAGCGTTACATCTATTTCTTCGTTTTGACATTTTATTTGATCAAATGTTGAATAAAAAAACTGAATCTAGTTTGTATGCTATATTTTAAATCGAAATTGTCGATGTTATCAATATGTTAGATCCAATAACAAGGAATCTGGTGTAATTTAACATGTAGGTGACTTAGTGGTCTAAGTTGTCGAACCACTGTATCACTAGCCTGTCAACACTTAATTTGTGGTTTCGAATCCCGCACGTCACAGGTGTGTTCGACTCCAATCTTAGCTGACTGGGATTGCTAGTGTTCCTATAGAAGGTCGGTGATTCTCACTGGGCTATTAGGCGTCTTCTTATTCTGTTCAAACTAACCGCTACAAAATAGCACAATAGTGCTGAAAGTGACGTTAAATACCAATCAATCAATAAAAGTATCTATATAGGTGCATTGGTCATGTTTTCTACAGAGCTTCATTTGATTCTTTAGGAAGAACGTTAAATTTGTTCAATATGAAAATAAATCATCTTGTGAAATACACAGATATCGTGTACATACTGTAGTGTACAATGAACAGTATAGTTTGAGGTGGTATGAACATTACCAAAATAATCTTATTTTGTCTCGTTTAAAATCCAAATATTCACTTTTATCCCTGCCAAATATATAAAAATTTAAGTAAAATCTTGAACCTAACATTTAATCGGAAAACAATCATATAATATATAGTCGGCCCATAGCAGTTTGACCAACTTTAATTTTGATCATTGAGAAGCCTTATACTTCTATATTAATAGAACTTGGTTTAACGTTCAGCTTATTTTACAGAGTTATCTTTCCGTTGTGTTATGGTCCATCTTAATACTCAAAATTATGACAATTGGCTCTTTCAGTAACATCATTTGTTTTTGGAATTTCAGGAAAGACTTAAAGAGTGTTTTAGTCCCAAAGTATCACCGGCAAATACATGTCCGTCTGATTATTGTACATATTGCGATTTGCACATTTCGAACGTTCTTTGGTACATTAAAAAAACGGATAAAATTCATGAAATAGATCTGTTTGACTTTTTTCATACATTTGTGTCCTTGTTAGAACTATTAGTTTTGGGCGCAACTCTGTCTCGTTACATATCTGATTTATCGTCTGAAAGACATGACCTCCTACATAGCAGTCAGACATTACATTAAGCTAGTTTTATTTCGGTTGATATACAACTACAGGTCGCATTTTCCTGCTTGAATGCGTCGACACAATTTTTCTGGTCATAAAACAGGATATCCCTTAGTAATACTTACTTTTTCCAGACGATCTACTTACTTAACTCTTTTCTGCAGTTTAATTTGGCTCCATTTTTACTACCTCTGTAAAAATAACGTTCACAGAGGCTCTAGCAACATCTAGCCATTTAACACTGCATTATTTCAATTTTAACTTCGCGTGCACTTCCAACTGCGTCTGTTATAACAATCATAGCGGATCTAGAATCATCGGACCGCATTGATTGTGTTTCTTTAATAATATCTGGCATATTATAGTAGAAATAGTTCACAAGAAATGTTTAGCAATATCAAGGGAATGATCTTCTTTAGGCGAGACATTATTGCTTGGAACACTGTAGCATAGGTTTTCCTCTACAATAGACTGTCGCTTCTGGTTTTTTATCCTGTGAAATCTGTCTCAATTAACGTTTTGTCCAAATTTAACCTTTATAAAATCAGAATGATTTTTGTTGTCAACGCCATCATTATGTTTTTTTTCATTTTTATTTTGCTTTTGCATACTATGTCATGTCCGAGCATGTTTGACATATTTGCCACTGGATGTTAAGCAATAAATAATTAATATTTGCATCATTTTAAGAAATAAGTTACAATATCAATGACGTTGTGTCTTCTGTTGCTTTGTGTCCTCTTCCATGATGTTTCTTCTGTGTTTTTGATCACTTAACATGTTTAATTGGGTTTTTTTCGTTCATGACATCTACATCTTTAATTTAGTGCATTTGGCTTTTTTTTTAATTCAAACAAGTGACATACTTGATAAATTTTTAGTGATGACGGCATCGTCCTTTGTTTTCTTTTATTTATCATTTGAGCATCATGCAACATAAAGGTACATTTTTTACTTTTGTGTAATATGTCCGCTTATGCACACGGCTCATGTGTTTCAAGTTTAGCAAATTTAACTTTGTTATGATATCTAAAAACTGTTCAATGTTATAAAAATTGTTTTGTATGATCTGTTAGATCGGGTTCCAATGTTTCACATACAGTTAAGTTAATTAAATGTATTTGTTTTAACTTATGACATAGCTATGAGATCAAACTACTTATACCTTTTAAATGTATATAAACTCATCATATATTCCAGGACTAAATTTTATATATACGCCAGACGCGCGTTTCGTGTATATTCGTGTATTTGACTGTTTGTGTAACAATATGTAACATGGCAAAATAACCATGAATATAAGATGGAAATAAACTCATCATAGATATCATGATTAAAATCTTGTATTTTCGCAAGACGCTCGAATAAAAAAAGAGTTAAAGTATACAGAAGCGATATGTATTTTTGACTAGTCCTTTCAAGATTGTTTTCTTGTTAACCAGTCACAACTTACAGTAAATATCTGAAGACTCGAAATATTCTGTTAGATGAATCAGATAAATTTAAACGTGACACTAATTCGACAACATAGAATTATTTTATAAGTTATTAAATTTGCATTTGATAGATTAAGAGTCCCACAGACATGTATGCTTTGAATGAATTTTTATTTCTCATAAACCACAAATTACATAGTTACAGCGAATATATATGTATAAACAATTACATTAAATATTAAAGCACATGTGAACAATACAAACATGAACATTAGGCACTTATATTCTATTAAAAGCCGTCTTACATCCTTTCCGTTTTCATGAATTGTATAACTTATGATTGTGTTACATTTTTGTCATTTAAAATCACCGTCATCATGGTCATGAATCAACTTTTATAATATTTCAAATTGAATAAAATAATATTTCTTTCATAAGTTATCACGTATGAAGTTTTGTTATCTAAATTTCTTTTTTAACTTTAAAATTTACTTATTATTATAAAATGATATAATGATTTACAATCTTACATGTATATAACATTATATATGTGTATTTTACACCAGTATCTTGAACAAATTTTATACGGTTACATTTGCATAGATTTCTCGTAATTTAAACATAGCATGATTCTTATACATGTCAATACATTAACAATATACATGACCACATGGCATTTTTGCTCTTTTACCATCCTTGTCATCCTCAAATGTTATCATATCAGGTTCTGAGGTCAGCTTAACGTCAGAACCAAAGGTTTTTAAGGGAGGAGTAATGTCCTCAGTAGTAATTATACTATCCGAGTCAACAATTTCCATGGTTTCTGTACCAGTTTCGTTGGGCTGTCTTTACTGGCTTGACCCTCCAGGCAAACGAAATACCAATACCAGACTTCCTTCATCTTAAATGTAGAAGTCTGTCAGAAACAGATTTTCACTATTCGGACCGGTATCCCGCAATTCCTTTTGTTTTTTAGCCATGGCGTTGTCATTTTATTTTCGATCTATGAGTTTGACTGTCAATTTGGTATCTTTTGCCCTTATCCTTTAATTGAACAAGTACTTACTACAGTAGATAACTCTCATTTCCCCAAGGCCGATTGAGGTTTTCTCGTGAATCATTCTTCTCAGCTGAGCAATACTCGCATTCTATATAAAAAAGACGAAATCATGAAATCAGTGTTCATAAGATCGAGAAAGAAAATCCGAATTTATCAAATAAGTACATTTACAGCATATAATACAAATTTAATTGTGATCTAGATCAAACTCATATATAGTAAAATACAGAACATCAAATACAAAAGAGGACTTAATCTACTTTACAAACATGTTATTACATCATGACGGGAATTAAAAAAATATATTCCCTATATAAATCTAAAATTTGCAATCAATCGCAACTAAACAAATCTATAATGGAAATATCTTAAAATTTGAGTCATCGTAGTGTATATTTAACAAAATATTAGTATTACATACAGTTTTATGTCATGCTTTGCAATACGATTAATTTCTTTTGTTGTTACTTATCGAAACGAATATATGTTTAAACAAATGGTCGTTATTTAAGCTTGAAATTTAAAAAACTCCATTAGTACTAAATGCAGTAGGTTTACATTAATTTATTGAATACTTTTATAATCAGCTCTTACAAAAATCATTAATTTAATAATATGTATATAACAGAAGGACAGAGGGACATATTCATCCGCCAATATGACAAAAAATTGCTAGATCATGATAGAATGATTAATTAAGACGTACCTCATCGATGCGAATAATTTCTGTCCTGTTTTCAAGCCCTATTAGAAATAACTGAAGTATCTTTGCCATTATCTGCAAGCAGAAAACTATAAATTCAAAGTACTTTTGCAAAGGGCATACATATTTTTGAATAAAGTAAAAAAATAAAAAGCAGTTAACCAAAAAATGAAAGTGAAATTAACTATAAAGCAACTTATAAAAATAATATAAACTTACTTTTCCTTTTGAAAGAGCTAGATTCAATTTGAATATTGAAAAATCGTCTGCTTATATAACAGTGTTCTAGGAAATACCCGAGTTCTATTACAATGTACATCTATTTTTACAAGATGGAAATATTTTTATTCTAAAAATGTTATGTATGTCAATGATAAAATTGTAAAGATACATTTCGCTTTTGAAAAAGGCCCCAAAACAAATACAGTTTACTTATTATCATGATAGTGCGCATACCTTTTAAGATGAAATATTGACATTTTAGATGTATATTTTAAGCTGTCGTTTTTAGATCAAACACAATAAAAGGCCTTATTTTTTTTAAGTGATAAATATTGGTATCGCACTTTGTTACCCAAACTTCCGTCTTTTCCCAACGTGCTGTAAGTTCGTGATTCAGTTCAGCATGAAAATTAAACATTAAAACGAACAAGTGTATCTCATGTATTATTGCCAAATTTTCTATCAATTGTATTTGTATTAGAACATGTAGAATGATTTGTACAATTTTGTGACTTTTCTAAAAAGACAATGAGAGCGCATGCGTAATAATTTTCTTTAAACAAGGATGCATATTTTTTGAAAAATAATAAACGAAATTCAATGGTTATCATGATATTAAATAAATACTTTTTTGAAATTTAAAATTTTGTTTTCAAGTAAGTATTAAATATACATTTAGAGCATGATCAGTGTATCCTATTTATACTAATGTATTATTGTCAATACAGAATGATAGCTTTCAACATTTTAAATAAAAAAGAAGATGTGGTATGATTGCCAATGAGACAACTGTCCACAAGAGACCAACATGAAACAGAAATTAACAATTATAGGTCACCGTAAGGCGTTCAACAATGAGCAGAGACCATACCGCATGGTCAGTTAAAAAAGACCCCGAAATGACAATGTAAACAAAGTCAAACAAGAAAACTAACGGTATTATTTATATTTAAAAATGAACAAAAAACAAAAATTTTACACATAAACGAACGACAACCACTGAATTACAGGCTCCTGACTTGGGACATGCTCATACACATAATGTGGCGGGATTAAATATGTTAGCGGGATCCCAACCTCCCCCCATAACCTGGAGTAGTTGTATAACAGAACAACATAAGAACGTACTATAAAAATCAGTTGAAAAAGGCTTAACTCATCAGATGGACAAAAAACAAGTGGACGGGGCCGGGTACTTATACATCTCGACACAAAAAGACACAATGAACAGATCTGAGAGTACACACAGTTATCTGACAGCTAGTTCATTTCTAAATTTCCGGCACGGTTAACAACATTTCCGTAAAAATGAGGATGTGTACGTTTGTTTTTTTCTGTGTATAACATTATACGTTCTGCTTTGTTACAAATGGGAAATATGCAGTTATGATACCGTAGTAAGGTCAGTAAATATTGCATATTTAGGAATTAATATTGATAGTTTCGTTCATAGGGTCTTTGTATCTAAAATCAACACACTTAGTCTAAAACCAGTTGGATTAAGTATTTTTATGATAGTATGGTACTAGACCCCTGACGGTCGGTATTGTGTTCATTTTTCATATGCGGAAGACATCGTCTTCCAATCAGTTTAAATGATGACTGAAACTGTCAGTATCTGCAAATAGTTTTTTGAAAATTTATTTTGCATCGTTATTTTGCTTAGTTTCTTCAGTTACAGTCCCTGTAACGTAAAAATTAACACTTTTTTCGTTCGGGAATCGTACGTACAGCGTTCGGTAATCGTTCGTATAGAGATCGGTCATCGTCCGTACATCGTTCGTATAGCGTCCGTACAACGTTCGGTCAGCGTTCGTTCATCGTTCGTTCATCGTATGGTAAATATCACCGTTGAGAGTTTTGTATAACGTATGGTTCATGGTATCGTTGATCGTTTTATTTGTCGCATTGTTTATGGTATCGTTTAGCGTTTAGCGTTTCGTTTATCGTATGGTATGTAATATCGCTTAGCGTTTCATCAATCGTATGGTATATCGTTTTGTTAAGCGTCTGATATACAAGTATGTTAGGGTTTTATTTCAGAAAGTTATTTCAATTATTATAGTTTTGAGTTAAAATGATTTAATATAAAAAGATGCGAGATAACAAAAACCCAACAATTATTAGTTTGGATTGGATTAAATCTCTAACTAATATCATTATGGAATATATATAAAACGAAGGGGAAACGTTTCCTCCCATCACATTTTGACATGAAAAACAAGAGACCAAATACCGCGATATAAGTCTATATGTCTCTCTCTCTCCTCCGCCAAATATTTCTCTGATCCAAATATTTCCTTGACAAAATAAATTATATGTAATGTTATATAAATGTGGCTTTATATGAAGTAAACGTTTTATATCTATATGTATTAGAAAAAAAGACAACACATCCATGGTATTTGTTCTCCTCAATGTCAGAGTCTGATTATATACCGAAAACTGCCAGGTATCTATAAAAATTCGTTGAAGATATCTACGGAACCAGCGTCGCTTGTGATTCCTGCTGTGGGTGTTAAAACTGTTTTTTTTTACTGTTAAAAGTGCGTAAGTCCATGTATTTGTAAAATACAGAATTAAAGAATAACTCTACCTTTTTTATATTTCTTTATCATATAGGTAAGCTTCTGGCCAAGTTTCACTTATTCTGTCGCAAATCATTTACCTTAAATAACCAATCAATTGTATTCTAAAAGAAGTTGATTTGTTCTTTGTAAGAATACATGAAATATTTGTCACCGGGCGTTATGTTTGCAATCGATGATCAAATACAAATCTACAGTATTTACATGAAAGAGACTAAATAATATATTTTTTTATTATTATTTTACACATATTTGAAGGATCGAAATAATCAGTTCTACAAATGGATGTTATTTAAAGACTTGAAATTTTACAATTACCACATGCATCTATGAAATTTTTTATCGACGCACCAAACTTTTCCATTTCATCGTGCGTAGCTCATTTTCCGATTCGCTTAATGTTTCTAACGATCTTCTTACTTGTTCATTACATTCTAAAATTGAAATTCTACACAAATTGCAAAAACTTTTATTCTCCGGCAAGATTGTGTAAAAGATGAATACTGTTTCGTTTGTGTACACACAATGTTTTGAAGGTCGATATCCAGTTTCGCTAAAAAAAGAATTAATTTGCGCCACAACTTAATTACGCCAATTCTTTTTCTGCATCACTTTATTGTAAAAACTGCAGCATTCATTTGCGCCAATAAAACAATCATTTAATTGCGCAAATATTATAGACTTGTTTTCAAATGTTTGTTCTTAGTGCACCGAGGAGGTCCTTTCCGGTATTTAAAGGTACAAAAAGAAATACCGCAAAGCGCCTCCTTAGTGCATGCACTTAGAACAAAATAGTGCATTAAGGACCTGATAGAATGATAGAATTGACACAAAAAACATGGCATACAGAAGGAGACTTTCTTAAAGTACATAATTTCAAATTTTAGTAATTATAAAGTTATTTAACAGTCGAGGTTATTATAACACAATTAATAAAATAGAGAATGGAAATGGGGAATGTGTCAAATTCCATTTATTGGCGCAATTCATATTATAAAAAAAGAAGAGACGAGCGCGATTCAAACATTTACAATATGACAAATTACACTTAAACGTTTTGACACACCAGTAAATTCTTCGTCCGGGGATATACACCTGATATTAATCTTCCTTCAGTAACTTTACAATACCCAGCCGTGTCATTTCCGTATATTGTACATGTAGATAGCACGTGTGATACATGTATAAACACCAGAAATACCCATTCAAATGATTTTTATTTTTAGAAGAACTCCATATCGGGTAACATGGTAATAATATGTTCAAATGTTGTTTTATTAAATGCTACTAGGTACATATGTAAACTTATGTTATTACGTTATTTCATGTACCTTTTTTTTTTTGGCTTCAATTACTTATTTATCTTATTGACTAATTCGTAAATCGAAAAACGCAATGATTTCTCTAACTCCAAACTAATTATACGGGTCATTTTCAAAAAAGTCGAATTTTGAAATTGAAAAAATTATTAAAAGAACGATTTCTATTTGGAAAAGAGAAAATCTATTTTATTCTCTTTTTCGTACTTTACATTGATAAAAAAGTACAAACACTAGTGGGTAATATTGCATGATTGATATGTACAATTTTGTATAGGTTTGGGGCTCAAGCCCCAAAATTTTTAGGATTAGATTTTCTTTTTAAGCCACATCTGACAAAACAATATATATTTCAATCAAAACGTTAATATTTCCCGCTGTATATTTTGGGGCACATGCCCCAAAATAAGTACATGATATAGTTTGTTTTTGGAAAAGAGAAAATCTATTTTATTCTCTTTTTCCCCAGAACTTGAATAATAAATGTACAAACATGTATGTAGTACATAGTTGATGACAAGCTTGTAAATATTTTGGGGTAAAAGCCCCAAAATGAAATGAAGCTTTGCCAATACAGATCTCAAACATTTTGGGGCAAAATCCCCAAACTGAAATGCTTACAGAACTTATTTCAAAATGGTTATAGTTGTGTTCGATAAGAATGTACTGTAAAAACAACACACTTTGCCCGGTTTTGGGGCATATGCCCCAAAATACAGAACAGCGCTTACAAACAATAGAATGTCATCGGATAGGATCTGCAAGAACATATCATAGTATATGCTCTGTATTTTGGTAGATATCCGTAGAATACGTAGTTTAACCAATCTAATTACGTCTATAGTATAACGTTATGTAGAATAAACTTGTGACCTTTTTCAATTGATTTTTATAGTTTGTTCTTATGTTGTACTTCTATACCACTGTCCCAGGTTAGGGGGAGGGTTGGGATCCCACTAACATGTTAAACCCCGCCACATTATGTATGTATGTGCCTGTCCCAAGTCAGGAGCCTGTAATTCAGTGGTTGTCGTTTGTTTATGTGTTAAATATTTGTTGTTTGTTCATTTTTTATACAAATAAGGCCGTTAGTTTTCTCGTTTGAATTGTTTTATATTGTCATATCGGGGCCTTTCATATCTGACTATGCGGTATGGGTTTTGCTCATTGTTGATGGACGTACGGTGTTGTTAATTTCTGTGTAATTTTGGTCTCTTGTGGACGGTTGTCTCATTGGCAATCATACCACATCTTCTTTTTTATATTGTGGACGTATCTTACGTTTTTCTTTGTAATTCAGAAATCCACTATAAACTTTGTTTCATCAGCATCGTAATCGTAACGGTAACTCCGATATAAGGAAGCCTCTGGAGGAAAATTACGAATTAAAAGTTGTATGTTATGTAGTTAAAATTAATGAAAATAATTCTACAGAAATGATAAGTTGTTAAACTCTTTTTGTGTATGGATGACTATAAGAATATGGATGTCTCCAATGATATTGTTTGGTATATTTATTTTCTTAATCATATTTATAACATTCTAGAAAATTAATATTGGTTTGGAGTGGATTCAGTGTTGTAGTCTGTCAGCCTCCTCAACATTGTCTTTAAAGATCTTTGGAAATTAAAAAGAGTTAAATTGGTAAGTGTCTGGTAAGGCGTTAATGTTTGCCTCTAGAAAAACACTCATTTCAGTTTCACTGAATATCGCAGCACAAAGAAAATTTTAATGCTTGGCGTAATACGGAAAATATTAGAGACAGAAGAGTATTGATCTCTCAACACTGTTTTGTTTTGTTTTCTTGTATCGTTTTGCTATATTCGCAGAATCTGTTCATATCAAAAGCTCAATAACACAAACAAATGAGGTTTAAATTTCGTCATTCTATGGTGAAAAGTTAAATTTATTTTTCTTTATTCTAGGTCCATCAACTGCATGGAATGCTTTAGCAGGTGCTTTGTCGCTGTCAATTTCAACATACTCCCAATATCTCTTTCGATCAGTTTCTAAAATATAATAATGAGAAAAAAATGAACAACTTTTCATCTATACGATAGAAAAATTATATAAATTCCTTTAAAAAAACTATTTGGTATATGCACTGGATAGTTTGATTTTCAATTGCCTATGCTGTTTAATTTTAGTACAACTAAAACATGTATTTGTAGTTCATTGAATAAAATATTGATTGAACCGAATGAAAATAAAATTTTCGAAAAGAAAAAGATCACATAATTATATGCACGCTTAAATGACTCGCCTTTTTACTTGCAATTGATATTATGTTCAACTTGATAGTCCTAAATATAAAGTTTTACTACAAATAAACTTAAAGTTCAATTTTTTACCACGTTTGTCTCATAATAAACACAACACAAACAAGGACAAACAAAAAGTTAACCAACAAAACAAAATACACAAGATAATAAAAAAAACACACTTTGATTGATATCTTCGTATTAGGTGGATATACAAATAGAAGAGATTTTGAATACTAAATAATTTTTTGTAAAGTTCCACTTGGTGAGCGATAGTTTTATAAAGGATTTATTTTAGGGGAAAATAATTGTCTTTTCTTTATCAGTATGAGGAGTACTGGTGCGTTATTCAACACTATTCTTACCTTTGTTTGTTTCTAGTATACGGTGATACTGATTTATATGCTTCGCCAGGAATGTATCATCAACAAATTTCTTATCGCATAAATCACAAATATGTGAATTATTCAATTCTTTGACTCTGTCTACAAAAAAAAAATAAATAATTAAAAGTAGAAAAAGTAGGTTAATACGATACTCACGAAACACTCACCACTTCATATGTGTTATAATTGAGGCATGCAGAAGCTAACTTAACGACCTTTTCAAATTACAATTTGATGAACGAAATAGGTATAGTTAAGAATCAAATTTCAATTTTCCAAATGTAATCAAATATAAAGATAACTGTATTTTTTCAATGAACAATCAAATTTAATGCTACATTTTAAGTTATATTTATTCAAATTGGTGCAAAAGTTGAACATATTTGCTTGATTTGATTTTTTTTACTTTTGAGGAGGTGACATGGAAACAAGTAAAAGAATCTCTTCATGATTTTTTTTCTACATTATATAACAGCAGATAAAAGCGTACGGTGACCCCATTACTTTTGATATTTGAAAGCATTTTATTTGAATTTATCTTCTCATATTTCAAGTTAAAATTCCCTCAATTTCATATAGAATTCTTTATTTCTTATGAAAACCAAGTTAAAAGTCCACCGAACTATATTTTTACATGTAATAGCTAACATTTTCTGCGAATGTAAAGCTTGTACAAAACGAACATAAAACTAGAGCCTACCAAGAGTCTGTGTCGCTCACCTGATTTTACTTTGGTTTTGGAAATCATGTAAAAATAAATTTAAATCATAACAGATTCCTTAATCATGATTGAGACCAAACTTGGTTTATTATGCAATATACAGTTATTCTCTAAAAGAAGACATTAGTATATATTGTAGATAGGATCCTATACTAAACGAAGTCATCCGCTGGCGGCCATCTTGGATGATTGATTGCTTACAATGTTACAACACTTGGTCAATACCTCATAAGTAACCGTCATGCCATGTTTTATTCCATTTCTTAATATGGTTTTTAAAAAGTGGAAAATTTGTATGTATTTCCAATAGAAACCTATAATCTTTAACTAAGTCCCTCTCTGGCGGCCATCTTCGATGATGGATCGTCTTTAAAGTAACAACACTTGGTTTGCTCTTCATAAGGAACATTCATGCCATGTTTTGTTTCATTTCGTTTTGTGGTTCTCTAAAAGAAGCCATTGATATGCATTGTCCATAGGGTCCGATGTTAAACAAAGGCTAGCGGCCATCTTGGATGATCGATTGCGTACAATGTTACAACATCAGCACTTTACAAGGAATAGTCATGTTATGTATGGTGTCTTCCCATTCATAGGTCCTCAAGAAGAAGTTCAAAATGTTAAAAGTTAACGACGACGACGACGGCCGACGGGCGCCAAGTGATGAGAAAAGCCTACTTGGCTCTTCGGTTTGTTACACTAAATTGACTATTAGTTATAGAACTCTTTAAAATTTCATTTCAGATTCATAAATTTACCAATTACTAGTTCTTGATCATTTACATACCTGCTTGTTTAGCATGTTTAAGGTCATCTCCATTCTTATCAGTTTCTTGTTTAATAAATTAAAAGAAATAAGTACTATTAGTATTTGAAATGTTTATGTGGTATTATACTGACTACAGACACATATTTGGCATCCGAGAAAGCGGAATTAAATATTTGTGCCTATAATTTCATTTTTATGCGATGATCAAGTATTTTCGGTAAACTATTTTCTAAACAAGGTTTATATATATATATAAACAAGACTAAATTGAAAACTACGTTCAAACCTATAATTGCGTTGTTTTTATTCGTGTGCATGTAAAACAAATTTCGTTGTAGAAGGGTCTAAATATAGCACAAACAACATTTTTCAATAGACCAAAAAAGCGAAAAAGTATATGTTAACAATATATATATTTTAACAATATATATATATGTAAATAAAATGCTTCTGTCCTCAGTTCTAATGACTGTTTTGAAAAATAACCGATTAGCTTCACATGTACTGTAGATATAGGAATTGATATTTTCATATTTCTTTGGTCTTTTATAAGTGACATAAATTCGTCTTCCCATTTTGATATTTTAAACAGATTCAATATTAATTTATCATTTATTCTACACTTCATGGAAAATGTTCATCGTATTAAAAAAAAGACAGATATCAGAAGATGTGGTATGAGTGCCAATGAGACAACAATCCATACATGTCACAATCGACAAAAGCAAACCATTATATTGGGTTAAAAGTACTCATCACGGAGCCTTGAGTCATACCGAACAGCAAGCTATAAAGGGCCGAAAATGACTAGTGTAAACCAACTCAAACTGGAAAACTATACAAAAAACGAGAAACGAACAAGGAAAGGAGAAACACTATAATGAACCACATCAACAAATGACAACTACTGAACATCAGATTCCTAACTTAGGACAGGTGCAAACAATTACAGCGGGTTTAAATTTTTTGAAAGGTATCAATCTTAACCCTTATCTGAAACATCAAACATAGAAGGACACACTATAAAAAGTGCATAGTTAGCAAAGTTTACCTTCGCAAGGGAGTTTTCAAATGTCTACCCTTTTAAATTTCAAAAATGTGGTCACTTATGCGGAGTTTGGTAAAATACTCTCTTATAATATAACTGTTGTATACATGCACTTTGTTCACGGATTCATTAAGGTTTGCCTTCAACAATCGACATTTTGATATCTAATCTACATGTTTAGTCATGTATACGTCAACCTAGTAGTATGTACACTCTTCTGTGGTATAATCAGCAAATAAGACCGACTGACAGGGTTTTGTTTCTTTGAAAAGAATCGTGCTTTTTACAGGTTCTAAGTTTCAAAATAGACTAGTGTCCCACACCTATAAATTATCAGCTTTTATCGGTGTTCTGTATTATCCGGAGGAACATAGAGTTTTACAAAATCTATCTTGCGACTAAAGGTGATAGTACAATGTAAGTCAAGAACAATTATGCACACGGTTTTTTCAGAAAACTCAAAAGTTCAATAACAACGTTTCACACAGGGGAACAATTAAATGTAAATTCACTTTAGATTAGAACACAATTTGAAAATAATCCTAGTTTAAAATAATTTCAAGGTCATCAGCCTGACCTCTAAAGAGATATAATTTTCAACTATTTCAGTTTCCATATTATCTTAGTAAGGATCAATGTATTTATCATGAAGTGACAATTTTTTTTAAAAGTTGAAATTCACTTACGACTCCAGAGACGAATGTTTACTAGTAGTAGTACTCGGTGGTTGAGGATCATCTTTATTTGTCTCCAATATATCGACGGCTAAATTGTCTTTCGTTGAATGCTCTTGTAAATTTTTTGGACTATTGCTATCACATATTGCAGATGGAACCACATTATCCTCTGTAATTTCCTATTGCAATGTAAGAATTAAGATATAAATATATATGTTATAATAAAAACTATAACACAAATTTCCATACGTTTCGGTCATTACGGCCTTCCTCATTGGAATAAATTAAACATTAAAACAATATAGATTTATAGATTTTATTATACAATCATTCAGAGACTTGTCTAAACATCAACCCAACAATCTTAGATCTGTAAATTTGCCTTCGCAAAAGTTTTGTTCTTCCCTCGCCGGGATTCGAACCCATGCTACTGAGATATCGTGACACCAAATCGCCTGCACTGTAACCGGCGCGCTAGACCACACGACAATATCTATATTATATGACATATCGATAATGTTGCGCGAGATGACGTCAAAAATTAATACTTCAAAAAGATGAACCAAACAGGTATTATTTGGATGGAGAGTTGTCTCATTGGCACTCACACCACATCTTCCTATATCTATGTTTTTTAGTGATATAAAATGAAACATCTTTAAAAGATACATGTCCACGGCATTTCAATCAATTAGACAAATGTTTTGCAATTTTAATTTTGATTTTTACCAAAATGATCCAAAATGAAACGAATGACTAATCAAAATGTTCTCGTTTTTGATATTATGCACAAACGGAAGTTTTCTGTTTTCTGTTTTGTTGATGTTAATTTTTCTTTTCAATCTTATTTAATCAGCTCTTCTATAAAATAAACGTTATATTAAAAATGTATTGGGCCTACATGTTAAAATTGTACTAAATTATACACAACCGTGTTCAAATATTAGTTGAAGCATCTAATAACTACACTAGTATTACTAATGAAAAAAGTTTCCTACCCTTTTTTTGTTCTGCTCCGAGAACATGTAAAAGGCCAAGTCTTCGTTCTGATCTTCACATTGCTTTTCTAGAACCGCTATCTTTCCATCCTTAATGAAAAAAGTCTTAGTTTTATAATTTAGTATTATTAGTACTCAAAAGTGATTCTACTATACTGTCAACTGTGAATCACTTAACAAACTTTTTCTATGCCAGTCGACTAGTAGAAAGATGATAAAACAAGTTCTTTATGACAAGTACTGTTCTGTTTCTGTAATGCTTCTGTAAATATGATGGGTTTTTAATAATTATCGTACACTATACTAAACACCTTCTGTTTCAATTTGTCAATGCTCTGATTTGTCAAATATGGAGAGTTAGCAAGATTCTGCATAATAACACTTCCTTAGAATTTATATAACTGATGTTTCTTCACATATCTTAGGAGAATTTGACTCCTGTTGAATGATGCAAAGCGTATTCTTAGGCATTTTCAGCTATTTGTAAGAAGTTATTGTAGTTAACATACAATTTGTTTTAAGTCTATAGGAAAACCTGAATATTTCGGTAAAATGTATAAAGTCTATCATGTTTACCTTTTCTTTAATTATTTCCCGCAATTGAACATTCTTAGCCGACAATAGTTTCGCTTGTTTCTGATTAACAGCTAATTGGCTTTTTATTTCCTTTAGTTCCACTGCTAAAAGCTTTTTTTCATTCTGTAGTTTTCTGTAAAAAAAAAAAGCAGGGGTATCAATTTTGATTCAACTTTTTGTTTTGATAAAAGATTATAATACATTTTTTATCTGCTTTTATCTCTACAACAGCAAAAAAATTATTTCAGCCAGTTTAATCAAAGATTTGTATAAGTATTAGCCTATATTCAAATTAATATACAGACAATTCGCATGAATATTCTTATTTACTAAATGCAATTTTCATGCTTTTTCTATTCTTTTTAGAATCGTAATATTACTTGTTCTCTTCGTTTAGATGTATTCCAGCTTTGTTTTGTGGTACATCTGGAAGTTTTTTCCCGGTTGCAGAGCTATAAAAGAAAAACATATGTTTAATTGTCTGATAGATTAAAATCTATTTATTTCATTAGAATAAAATATATCTTGATTAATATAATCATTTAAAATGTAAATTAAAATTAAGTTTATAACAAATCTGTCATTTTAGTATTAGAAAATCTTTATTTTAAGTGACGACAAGGTTTTCTGTATTTATCTTTATTTACATAATTTGACTACTTCATAACAATAAAGGTACGTGTATGACAAGATCCGACTCGAACTCAGTCGTACACATCATACAAAAGTTGTCATAGCACTGAATGGAAATTTCAAATCAGAAAGATAAAATACTAAAAAGACACATACACTAAAATGTAACAATAAAGTCAATTAATGCTCCAAAATCATGCAAAAGTCTTTTTAAGTGTTTTCATGGGTTTTTTACTCAAGAATTTGGAAATATTTAATTCTTCATATAAATATCTGAATAATTTTATAAAACCTTAATATCACTAAAAGCAACATTCTTCTGTTAACGTAGGGCGAATATGGTCAAACGGACCCATGGTAAATTAGGACAAAGGAGTCCGATAACGTATAGGCGTCAATAAATGTGGAAGATTTTAGCCGGACGTTGAGCCAATATATCAGATCGACAGGTTAAAAGTTGCTGATATGAACTTTGTGAAAATCAGTTACTTGTTTTAGATATAAAATTCCTGTTCAACGCCTAATGTATAAGATGCTTACTTGTTTCCCCCTTTCATTAATCTCCAGTCTTTTTTCTCAACTACCGTCTTTAACGTGTTGAATCTTTCCTGTTCAGTGTAAAAACTCAGTTGCTTCAAATGGCCTTGTTTAAGAATACCACTCGGCTGGTATTTCAACTCTCTTGCATTAAAGCGTTCAAACAATGTTCTTAGCTGTATCCACACATCCTCCCTTGACTTTGCTAAAGATAAAATTATTTTGTATCTGTTATGCAGGTCTCTCGGAATTGTATTTAAACCAAATATATGACACAATTTCTTGTGCCATAACTTCGAAATTTTGGCCGGACAATTGTCTATTGTTGTGTTGTGGTCCTGACAAATGTTTTTTAATTCCTTCCTGCATAGCTTCAGAAGGTCCTCTGCAGAAGTCTGTTTTCCATACTCTTTTGACAAGTTATGGTCAAATCCGAGCATTAATGCATCTATCGTAGGGAGGTTTGCAAACAGTTTACATTGGATAATGCTATAATGTCTATAACGATCTTCGTCTGCTTCCAGTAGCTCCTGGATTGCTTTTCTCGTGTGATTACCTCCTAAGGTCTCAATCTTGAATTTGTTAGGTTGAGTTAAATCATCTTTGTCAATTTCTTCCACTGATTCAAAGGAAGTTAAATTTCCTATAAGTATGGTAAAGCAATCTTTTCTGTGAGTTAAATATTCTTTGATCTGATCAACGTGATCTTCGTCAATAGCACGGAAGAGCCTTTCGTCATCTGGTGAAACCATATTAGAAATATGAACTGATAAGCATTCACCTGTAATTCAGTTAAAAATATAATCAAGTATACTAAGTTTTTTATTACTACGTTGTTTATTCTTATATCTATTTTAATAAAGAACCATGCATATACGGTGTTATGCTTGTTTAATTAAAAGTCATCCAAACCCACCCAAGCAGAAAGTATAGATCTATTTGCTATATTAATATGCTCATATGCGCTGGTTATTTTAAAAGTATTTGTTTTGCTTTCCATATATATGTATGCTCATTAGCATTGATAATATTTTTTGAAAAGATCATGGAATACATATTATTGACATTGGTTTTATTTATATTGATGTTTTATATGATTACGGGATTTTTTATGGTGTTTCACCTCTTATTTTTTACGTGGCGAGGATCTTCAGCGGCCTCCACGTTTCACAGATTGTGATAGATTATGGACCATACACCGGATATTTAATACGTTGCTAAATATTAATCAGTTACAAGAAATGATCTGTAACAAGTATATTTATTTGTACTTGATTAGGGTTTATAACTTTCAGCTCGATTGTCTTGAACGTTTACAAGCTATTCTATTATTTTCCTTAACCATGATTCTCATTGGTTGTTTCCAACAGTCAGAAATCAATGTTTTATGATAGATCGTTCCAATTGCTTCACTGTTTGATAGAATTTAGTAACACGCCTTTTTTCTTTTTCTAACCTGTGGTGAACTCTTTGCCTCGTTTCAGGCTTTATCTATGTCATCATTTCTATTATGTATGTATACAAGTTTGTGTATCTTTATTGTTTTGATATGCGTATTACTCGTATTTCTTATATAAAGTTTTAGATACATTTTCATGATTTATCACGCCTTGTTAACTTTTCTTGTAAATTTTTGTGTCTTTTATACGCTATGACTGGTTTCCTTCTTAAAATGATTGAGAGTTCAGGGTCATTTTCTATCAAATTCCAATGTTTTATAATTGATCTTTTTAACTGTTTCACTGCTGGGTTATATTTAGTGATAAAGATTGTCGTTTTAACATCTGGTTTTTCAGTGTTAGTCAATAAATCATTTCGTTCTAAGTTTGAGGTAGATATAATCGCTTCATCGATTTCTGTTTGCTTATAATTTCTTTGTAATAATTTTTCTCTAAATGAATTAATGATCTTGGTACGTTCATATATATCGTTTGTGTTTCTTATATTACGGATAATCTCTCCTTTAATGAAGCCTTTGAATACGCTTTTAGGATGACAACTGTTTCTATCTAAGTATTGAAAAGTTTCTGTTGGTTTTCTGAAAGTCTTAAGATCTAGGATCCCAGAGTCCAAAAATCTTTTGCCTTTATATACTTCAGTATCTAAAAATATAATTCTTTCCGACGATATTTCGTAGGTGAACTTCAAATATTTGTGTGCCTTGTTTGCCGTTATGAAAAGTTCTTGGAGTTCGTTTTTATTACCGTTAAATAAGATGAATCCATCATCTCTATATCTACCGCAGAAAGCTATTTTGTCTCTATGTGAATACTTTGATAATATATGCTCTAAAATTTCGAACATTCTTATGTCAGCTAATTCTGCTGATGCAGCGCCTCCCATTGGGACACCTGTTCTCTGTCTGTATGTTTTACTGTTAAATGTGAATTCATTATTCTTCAATATGATTTCAAGAGATTTTATTATATCTTCAATAGGAGGGATTTGAAATGGATAATTATTGCATATTAAATTCTTTGTTACTCTTTTGACAGCTTCAATTATCTCAGAATATTCTAAGTTTGTATACATGTTGCTTGCATCAAATGTAGCTAATAAAATATTGTTGTTTAGGTTTAGATTCTCAAGTTTCTGAATAAAATCTTTGGTATCTTTGATATATGTATTCTGACTTTGCACTAATGGTAATAAAATACGATCGATAAAATGTGATAGATTATGGAAAGGTGTACCACATAAAGATACTATAGGTCTGCCTAAGAACCCATATTCAATGATTTTTGCTGGATTGTTTTCTATTTCAAGTAAGATTTCTGGTGGAATTTTGTGTATTTTTGGCAACAGGAAAAATTTTCCTATTTTTTTGTTAAATAAATTCTGTAATAAAAATGTATATGTTATCTTGTCTATTTGGTCATTCCTTTGCCATTTTTCGATAAGATCGTGAATAAGCTTTGTGGCATTTGCTATTCTTGATTGATTTATTTCTTCATAATAGAGTTCATTTTCTAACTGTCTTAAACCTTCTTTGATATATGTACTTTTGTCGAGAATACAGAGAGTAGAGTTTTTGTCTGCTTTTCGAACTATTATTTCTTTATTTTTTACCAGGTTCCTGAGAGCTTTTTGTTCATTTTTGTTAAGATTTGGTGACATCTTCTTCAGATTAATTTTGCTTAATTCATACTTTGTTGCAAATAAATAATTTTCTAAGGTACCGCATGAATAGGCTGGTTTGTATCCGCTATTTATATAAAATGGATGCTTTGAATCATTTTTGCTGTCGTGGAAAAGATAGTGACAGCGAAGTTTACGTTCAAATTCCTCAAAGTCATTCATGATAGATTTTCTTAAACCTTTTAAGCTAGGTTGAGGTATAAATTTTACCCCTTTTGAAAGTAGAAGCCATTCGTCGTCTTCTAATACTCTTTGGGAAAGATTTTTGACAAAAGATTTAGCTTTTTCAATGCTTGTAATTTTTATCGACGTTTTTATTCTTTCTCGGAGATTCAATAATCTCTTTCTTTTGCGATTTCTTGTTTTTAAAGATTTTTTAAAACGTCTAGTCATTACGATAAGCTCTGTTAGAATGTGAAAATATATTTTTATTTGCTTTCTATATTCTATTTTGATTGGTTGAAAATATCTAGAGGGCCGTGTTTACTTCAGATTGACCGATAGCTATTCTTTTAAGATATCCATGACTATATTAAAGTGAAACTATAACTTACTTGTAAATGATTGAAAAAGACGTTAATCCATAAAAAATGCTTTGTTTTATTCTATGTAATTACATTTCATACGAAATCAATTTTGTTAAACTACATAAGTTCAGTTCAATTTCTTCTTTTGTATGGAAAGTTTCTCCCGTCTCTCTTGCCTTTTGCAATAAAGGTTTTCTTTGCTGCCTCTTTTGGACCACTGATCTTTTTGTCGTAGTCTTTTATGTAGTCATTGTATTTTGTGTCCCATATTTCAATAAGATTTAAGATATGGCCTTGAACCTCTGATAGTTTTTGTCTACCTTCTTCTGTACTGTCATTTAAGTTCTCAATCAGTTTTCCTTTAACGTACTCTGCTTTGCTAGTAAAAATTGTTATAAGTTCTTCTGATGTTTTGATGAATTCATCCAATGCATATTGATTAACTTTTGCTCTTATTGTCTTAAGCTTCTCCTGGAAATAATCTTTAGCCGAATTTGATCCGAAAAATGGAAAAAATTCCAGATTGGTGTTCACATACTTAGGTATCACATGTCTTTCTTTTGCTGATTCTAGAGTATAAGCTAACGTGGCTATATGGTGCCTCTTTTCGAATTGTTCCTCTATTTCACTTAATAGTGATGTTGTTTCATCTTTTTGACTTTTCCCACTTTTAATATCTACCTGTTTGCCAGATCTAAAGTTCAAACTTAGTGAAGTGTTCTTCAAATCCAATTGAGTAAGATTTTCTCCCTCTGTTTCTGTCATAGTTTTTTTCTGGGCTATATTTGATTTCTGATATATCTTTGTCTCCCGATAAATCCAAATAGTCAGGGTCTTTCTTACTATCTTGCTCTTTTCTATTCTTTTTTAAACTTAAACTTCTGTACATTTTGTTTCAACTCTTAAAATTGTTGTGGCTAAAATTTCCAAACACTATGTTTTATTGCTTTGTATTCGAGATTCTTATCATAATTTGTCATGTTTACGTGATGATATATGTGTTTGTGCCATTTTCAGTTTCATTTGCAATCGTAGGCATTTCCGGTATATAGGTCCTTGTGATTTAAGGTTTGACCGCTGTTTAGGTATTCCCACGGTTCAGCATCGTATGATGTAAACTGATCTAAATACTCTCTACCTAGGGATCAAATTTATGATACACGAGTGGGATGACAATTGAGCGAGGCTTCGTTCATACATGTTTAATTAAAAGTCATCCAAACCCACCCAAGCAGAAAGTATTGATCTATTTTCTATATTAATATGCTCATATGCGCTGGTTATTTTAAAAGTATTTGTTTTGCTTTCCATATATATGTATGCTCATTAGCATTGATAATATTTTTTGAAAAGATCATGGAATACATATTATTGACATTGGTTTTATTTATATTGATGTTTTATATGATTACGGGATTTTTTATGGTGTTTCACCTCTTATTTTTTACGTGGCGAGGATCTTCAGCGGCCTCCACGTTTCACAGATTGTGATTGTTTAATTAAAAGTCATCCAAACCCACCCAAGCAGAAAGTATTGATCTATTTTCTATATTAATATGCTCATATGCGCTGGTTATTTTAAAAGTATTTGTTTTGCTTTCCATATATATGTATGTTCATTAGCATTGATAATATTTTTTGAAAAGATCATGGAATACATATTATTGACATTGGTTTTATTTATATTGATGTTTTATATGATTACGGGATTTTTTATGGTGTTTCACCTCTTATTTTTTACGTGGCGAGGATCTTCAGCGGCCTCCACGTTTCACAGATTGTGATAGATTATGGACCATACACCGGATATTTAATACGTTGCTAAATATTAATCAGTTACAAGAAATGATCTGTAACAAGTATATTTATTTGTACTTGATTAGGGTTTATAACTTTCAGCTCGATTGTCTTGAACGTTTACAAGCTATTCTATTATTTTCCTTAACCATGATTCTCATTGGTTGTTTCCAACAGTCAGAAATCAATGTTTTATGATAGATCGTTCCAATTGCTTCACTGTTTGATAGAATTTAGTAACACGCCTTTTTTCTTTTTCTAACCTGTGGTGAACTCTTTGCCTCGTTTCAGGCTTTATCTATGTCATCATTTCTATTATGTATGTATACAAGTTTGTGTATCTTTATTGTTTTGATATGCGTATTACTCGTATTTCTTATATAAAGTTTTAGATACATTTTCATGATTTATCACGCCTTGTTAACTTTTCTTGTAAATTTTTGTGTCTTTTATACGCTATGACTGGTTTCCTTCTTAAAATGATTGAGAGTTCAGGGTCATTTTCTATCAAATTCCAATGTTTTATAATTGATCTTTTTAACTGTTTCACTGCTGGGTTATATTTAGTGATAAAGATTGTCGTTTTAACATCTGGTTTTTCAGTGTTAGTCAATAAATCATTTCGTTCTAAGTTTGAGGTAGATATAATCGCTTCATCGATTTCTGTTTGCTTATAATTTCTTTGTAATAATTTTTCTCTAAATGAATTAATGATCTTGGTACGTTCATATATATCGTTTGTGTTTCTTATATTACGGATAATCTCTCCTTTAATGAAGCCTTTGAATACGCTTTTAGGATGACAACTGTTTCTATCTAAGTATTGAAAAGTTTCTGTTGGTTTTCTGAAAGTCTTAAGATCTAGGATCCCAGAGTCCAAAAATCTTTTGCCTTTATATACTTCAGTATCTAAAAATATAATTCTTTCCGACGATATTTCGTAGGTGAACTTCAAATATTTGTGTGCCTTGTTTGCCGTTATGAAAAGTTCTTGGAGTTCGTTTTTATTACCGTTAAATAAGATGAATCCATCATCTCTATATCTACCGCAGAAAGCTATTTTGTCTCTATGTGAATACTTTGATAATATATGCTCTAAAATTTCGAACATTCTTATGTCAGCTAATTCTGCTGATGCAGCGCCTCCCATTGGGACACCTGTTCTCTGTCTGTATGTTTTACTGTTAAATGTGAATTCATTATTCTTCAATATGATTTCAAGAGATTTTATTATATCTTCAATAGGAGGGATTTGAAATGGATAATTATTGCATATTAAATTCTTTGTTACTCTTTTGACAGCTTCAATTATCTCAGAATATTCTAAGTTTGTATACATGTTGCTTGCATCAAATGTAGCTAATAAAATATTGTTGTTTAGGTTTAGATTCTCAAGTTTCTGAATAAAATCTTTGGTATCTTTGATATATGTATTCTGACTTTGCACTAATGGTAATAAAATACGATCGATAAAATGTGATAGATTATGGAAAGGTGTACCACATAAAGATACTATAGGTCTGCCTAAGAACCCATATTCAATGATTTTTGCTGGATTGTTTTCTATTTCAAGTAAGATTTCTGGTGGAATTTTGTGTATTTTTGGCAACAGGAAAAATTTTCCTATTTTTTTGTTAAATAAATTCTGTAATAAAAATGTATATGTTATCTTGTCTATTTGGTCATTCCTTTGCCATTTTTCGATAAGATCGTGAATAAGCTTTGTGGCATTTGCTATTCTTGATTGATTTATTTCTTCATAATAGAGTTCATTTTCTAACTGTCTTAAACCTTCTTTGATATATGTACTTTTGTCGAGAATACAGAGAGTAGAGTTTTTGTCTGCTTTTCGAACTATTATTTCTTTATTTTTTACCAGGTTCCTGAGAGCTTTTTGTTCATTTTTGTTAAGATTTGGTGACATCTTCTTCAGATTAATTTTGCTTAATTCATACTTTGTTGCAAATAAATAATTTTCTAAGGTACCGCATGAATAGGCTGGTTTGTATCCGCTATTTATATAAAATGGATGCTTTCAATCATTTTTGCTGTCGTGGAAAAGATAGTGACAGCGAAGTTTACGTTCAAATTCCTCAAAGTCATTCATGATAGATTTTCTTAAACCTTTTAAGCTAGGTTGAGGTATAAATTTTACCCCTTTTGAAAGAAGAAGCCATTCGTCGTCTTCTAATACTCTTTGGGAAAGATTTTTGACAAAAGATTTAGCTTTTTCAATGCTTGTAATTTTTATCGACGTTTTTATTCTTTCTCGGAGATTCAATAATCTCTTTCTTTTGCGATTTCTTGTTTTTAAAGATTTTTTAAAACGTCTAGTCATTACGATAAGCTCTGTTAGAATGTGAAAATATATTTTTATTTGCTTTCTATATTCTATTTTGATTGGTTGAAAATATCTAGAGGGCCGTGTTTACTTCAGATTGACCGATAGCTATTCTTTTAAGATGACTTTTAATTAAACGTGGAAACAACATATTGCATATCTAAAGCGACTTAACAATGATATAGCTTTTCAAAAGAAAGACGTTTTATCGAAAGCTAAATGGATGCTTAATCGACTTCCAAAAATAAACATCGAGTCGCCATCATCTGAGGAGGACACTGATCCACCAACAGAAATTGTCAACTTATTACAACAGGAAGTTGAAGAACATGATGTAAGAATAAATTATTATTTCAATAGTAAAGGGTAAAATGTAACCCCGTGTCTATCCTCCGTTTCATGCTTTGAATGAAAAACATATTGTTTTTACTGCCAAAACATGAGTCATTTTATCAGAAAAATGCGAGCTTTATTCCTTACAATTATTTTTTCTTTCTTCACATGTTTTTTGTTTATCTTGAAGAAGCTCTGTCCAAGTGTTATACATTTTTATGTTACAGTTTTATAACATTATGGAGGTTATTGGTGTAAATGTGTAATGTCGACTTCCAAAAACTTAAATTTATCTGAAAAAAAAACACGGCATTAAAGTTAAATCGAATGTTTTTCTTCAGTTAATACTTCATGATCGTGAATAAGCTACTGTCCAAGTTTTATAAAATTCCAGTGGTTGTGTGGATCATGTTTCTCGTTTCTCGTTTTTTATAAATATTATACCGTTGAGTTTCCGGTTTGAATGGTGTAACACTAGTAGGTTTTTGAAACCCTTTATAGCTTGATGTTCGGCATGTGTCAAGGCTCCGGGTTGAATACTCTACTTGGACCTCTAACGGTTTACTTAAATACAAATTGTGACTTTGAGGAGGAGTTGTCTAACGGATGATAAGAAGTTTTTTTTCTAATTTTTCGATCTTATGAATATATTATATTCTCTTTTTATAGTTGGTGTTTGGAAACAAGAGGAAGAGGCAATCTGTACCGGAACCACGTAACGATAATATAAAAAAGAAGAAAACAATTAAGCAGAGTGAGTTAATCAAGTGTATTTGTTTAATAAATCATGACTGTCTATAGCATCGTGTAAAAATTATTCTTTCCAAATATCCTCAATTCAAAGATAGTGTACTACATTGTACTACTTGTATAAACGGTCTTTTTTTCTGAAAGCATCTAATCCAAGTTGCACATTAGGAGTACCGTTTAAAAAATTGGGGAAAATGAACATTACCGATTCACGCCAAAAATAAACTTCTCATCACTTGGCGTCCGTCGTCTTCTGTCGTCGTTAACTTTTTCAAAAATATTTTCTCTAAAACACCTGAACCAAATTTTAACCAAACTTGGCCACCATCATTATTGGGGTATCTAGTTAAAAAATGTGTCCGGTGACCCGGTCAACCAACCAAAATGACCGCCATGACTAAAACTAGAACATAGGGGTAAACTGTAGATTTTGGCTTATATCTCTGAACCCAAAGCATTAAGAGCAAATCTGGCAAGGGTGAAATTGTTGTCAAGATCTACAAATGTATCTGCCCCTGAATTGGTAATTTTAATGAAATTTTGTCGTTTTTGGTTATATCTTGAATATTATTATAGATAGAGATAAACTGTAAACAGCAATAATGTTCCGCAAAGTAAGATCTACAATAAAGTCAACTTGACTAAAATGGTCAATTGATCCCTTAAAGAATTATTGCCCTTTACAGTTAATTTTCAACAATTTTCATAATTTTTGTAAATGTTTTCAAAATATTTGCCGCTGTAACTACTGGGCCAAGTTTATAAAAGATAGAGATAATTGTAAGCAGCTAGAATGTTCAGTAAAGTAAGATATACAAACACATCACCATCACCAAAACATAATTTTGTCATGAATCCATCAGTGTCCTTATACACAAACCAAGGTCAGCGACACAGCTCTTTAGAGCATTTAGTTGTTATTTTATCATTGTTTTCCTGTGTGTGGTAGAGTTTTTGAAAAATCTTTTTAAAGTGAAATACAAAATGTATTATTACATGTTCTCAATACGTCTTATTGTATTTGTTCTAGGTGGACTCAATGTAAAGAAGAAGAGAACTCGAGTGTACTGTGTTCGAACAATATTCAGGACGAGTGTTGGAATACCGATAAAAAATTTGTACAAACACTTTTACACCGATATGTACTTCTACCTGATTGAAACGCTTGTCCTGTTAGATCTTATAGCTTTTAACACACTATTGCTACTCTATGAAAAATTGTATCTTTTATTATGGGCTTTAGTTTTAGAACGTTATTTAGTATTTGTTGCAGAAATCAATATTAATGAAATGTTGTTTTTGTTTGAAGAAACTACATGTCTTATGATAACATATATTATGATTGGTATTGCATATAGAATGCAAAGTTGTGACCACAACTTGTTGTTTACTTGTATATGGTAAGGTATGCACTTTGTCAATTCATTTAATATTTTGGTAATAAGGGTATGACATGAAAACGTCTGGATTTGAAATCACTGTAGAACCCTTGGATAAAAATAAGATTAAAAAATATATTATTATATGAAATATTAACAGTAGGGCACAACTGCCCTGTTTTTCCAGATCAAAAGTACCTAGTTTTGTACTATGAATTACTGGTTATACCTTAATTCAAATCTAATAACTATAACATCGGTTAACATCATATGGACAATGGAGCAAATCTATAGTTTATTAAACATTTTTATGCCCTACCTACGATAGTAGAGGTGCATTATGTTTTCTGGTATGTGCGTCCGTCCGTCTAATTGTTCGTCCCGCAGCGAATTCAGGTTGAAGTTTTTGGTCTAGGTACAAAATGGAATCCAATGAACTTGAAATTTAATACTCATGTTCCCTATGATTCGATTTTTATGCCCCACCTACGATAGTAGAAGGGCATTATGTTTTCTGGTCTGTGCGTCCGTTCGTCCGTCCGTCCGTCCGTCTGTCCCGCTTCAGGTTAAAGTTTTTGGTCAAGGTAGTTTTTGATGAAGTCAAGTCCAATCGACTTCAAACTTTGTATACATGTTCCCTATGATATGATCTTTTTAATTTTAATGCCAAATTAGAGTGTTTACCCCAATTTCACGGTCCACTGAACATAGAAAATGATAGTGCGAGTGGGGCATTCGTGTACTGGGGATACATTCTTGTTCCAATTTAAATGCAAAATTAGATTTTTAACCCGGATTTCCTGGTCCACAAAACATATAAAATGATAGTGCAAATGGGGCATCCGTGTATTATGGGCATGTTCTTGTTTCGTTTAGACAGATTTATCAAAGTATCGTTTGTAAACTTTTTATTTTTATAGTATTTTGAAATTTTGTAGTGTTGTGACCAGATTTTTTTAACTAATTAAAGGTATCGAACAGATGCATTTAAAGGGACTTTGTACTTTTATTCAAGCAAAATTTAATAATATTTACTAACACTCGTGATTAGTTGTGGAGCTTGGGCCCCAGAGTGATTTGAATACTTGTATATATCACAAGACATCATTAACTTGAATATTAACAATGAAAGACATTTTGGGGAATGTGCTCCAGAATTATTTGAATATTTATGTATATCACAAGACATTAACAATGAAAGACATTTTGGAACTTGTCCCCCAGAATGATTTGAATATTTGTGTATATCATAAGACATCATTACCTTGAATATTAACAATGAAAGACATTTTGGGGCTTATGCCCCAATTCCTCAAGTTTCAAAGTGTATCTGTCATTTGTTTCAATTTTATTGTAGTCAAACACATAACCATTTTGAAATAAGTTCTGTAGGCATTTCAGTTTGGGGATTTTGCCCCAAAATGTTTGAGATCTGTATTGGCAAATCTTCATTTCATTTTGGGGCTTTTGCCCCAAAATATTTACAAGCTTGTCATCAACTATGTACTACATACATGTTTGTACATTTATTATTCAAGTTCTGGGGAAAAAGAGAATAAAATAGATTTTCTCTTTTCCAAAAACAAACTATATCATGTACTTATTTTGGGGCATGTGCCCCAAAATATACAGCGGGAAATATTAACGTTTTGATTGAAATATATATTGTTTTGTCAGATGTGGCTTAAAAAGAAAATCTAATCCTAAAAATTTTGGGGCTTGAGCCCCAAACCTATACAAAATTGTACATATCAATCATGCAATATTACCCACTAGTGTTTGTACTTTTTTATCAATGTAAAGTACGAAAAAGAGAATAAAATAGATTTTCTCTTTTCCAAATAGAAATCGTTAAAGATACTTATTCAAACAACCCTCTACATAAGCAAATCAAAACAAACAGTACTTTAAGAACAACATATTAAAAGATGCAATCTTAATGATGTCATACAAAAATATGTTGAAACATTTTTTGATCGGTGGTACATTATTTTGTCTATCCTGTTACCATTTTCAAAAGAAATTTTGGGTTATTAAGAAAAGGTTTAGATAAAATGTTAAGCTTGTTTTACGTAGACAATTAGATGGTTTTCAAGAGAATAAACTTCTATATATATTCATTCTGTAATATAATAGATTATTTGCCAATTTAACAGGTTGTACTGAAAAATGCCTCTAAAAATTGGTTTTCAAAGGTTGTAAAAATTACCACCAGTAATGCAAGTCTAAGATAGCAATTTATATTGTTCGGCATTTTTTCACCCTTTCAAATAAACCCAACATCAAGTAAATTCCTCATAAGTTAGTTTACTTTTCTCTGTATTTCATTGGTAACAGGAACGTACGTTTCTGATATATTACTATATAAAAGTCTATCCTGTTACCTTTTTGTCTATCCTGTTACCGATATCAGTATTGCACCTGCGAATGCTTAATTGGGAAGATTAATACGTTATAACCTTAAGATGACTTCAAACAACGAAATATTTCATTCGTTTTGCACCTATATGTTAAGATAAAAAAATTAACGACGTTTTTGTCTACAATTGTCTATCCTGTTACTGTAACCATAGCAACCATAGTAACAGGATAGACATAACAGGATAGACAAATTTCTTCGTTTTTGATTGCTGTTGTGACGTAACTACTCCCTTTGGTGAAGTGATTATGTTTTTCTATTGTGAATTTGGTTTCCAACACGTTATTGCACTTTTTACAAGTATACTGTTGGTGTATTTAATCAAAATTGGTGGTAACAGCATAGACATGAAAAAAAGTACGCTATATTTTTTTCACTAAATGTCTTGAAATTTCTTTTCTCTACACTTTCGTTCAAGAAAAGAGGCGTTTTAAATGTAAAGATTACTTTGCACTTTTGAGATCAACACCGACTGATTCAATATTCATAGGGAGAATAATTTCACGGCTGATTTAAGTAGCGGTAACAGGAAAGACATGAACCTCCTGTACGCAGATTCAATTTAGTTTGTAGATAATATGTTACATACAATGATATAGAAGCTACGATTTTTCGTTAGAGTAATATTAAACGTTCTTAAAAAGTCCCTTTTGCAGATATCAAGGCGATCAGAAAATCGCAAAAAAATCATTTGAAATGTGTTTTTCTGACACTGTACGCAGACAAATACCCCCAAAATGGGTCTTAAATGCAGTTTAATCTTAGCAAAATAGATGTAAGGTGTGTTTATTATTAATGTTCTGAATCACAAATCCGACAAGCTTTCATTTAAACCATTACAACTGAAATTTCCATTAGAAATAAAAAAGTTAGCATGGGTGTACTGAAAATTCGACATTTTTTGAAAACGACCCATACATGTACATGTAGATGCCTCTTAAATTTTATTTTTTCTCGTTGGGTTGCCTGTCCATTAATTGACGTTTACGCTATATTCTTTTGTTCGGTAGTTGTAAAAAAACGCTCATCTATCAATTTCACAAGAAATATAATACTCGTAAGTCATGAACATTGACACAAACATAAAATAAAATGAAACACTTTAAAGCTGTTTAAATTGTGCAGTGCATTTTGAAAATATAGTTTTGAAAAACCGGTTATTTTTGTTAAATACTTTTTTTGTCCCTTTTCTTAAAAATTAGGACACGTGTCACTGGTTTATATAGAACTAGTCAACCATGAATAATCCAAAACAACAAATTTGTGATTGGTTTGTCACACTTGCTTATATTATCAATATTACGTATTGTTTTCGGCTGAGACTACTACATCTGTCTGTGCTATCGCTCTGTGTGGGTTAATTATTTTAAGCATAACGTTTATAAATCGATCTCTGAAACAAATTATACATAAAAAAATTATATCATGAGAATTAAGTCAAAGTAAAGATTAAACTTATGCATGGCGGAAAAGAAATAGATGAAAACGATAGTTCAATGTACATGCAGCCTTGCAAAGGATATTTAAAAAACATATATTTACTTTATAAAACTTAGGACTTTAATCTAAGTATTGCTGATGGGATGTTTAAGTTTTCAGAACATAGAAAATACACAAGAAAATATATCAGTACACTATTCTATCAAAATGTGTTTGGTGTTCATTTAACAATATATTGTTTAAGAGTTTAGTGTTTTCTTATTCATTCTGACATCTGTGTCCATGGATCTGAACAAGAAATTGCGAAGACGTTATGCTTATCTGTTTACCTTTAATTTAAAAAATGATTTTTCAACAGAATATTATATATATAAAACTGTTTAATTTTTGTTTTTCTTTGCGAAAACAAATTGGCCCTAAAGCTAAATGTCATCGTCAGCATGTATAATGGAAGGCAATAAACACTTAAGAATATACACCACCTGCTGGATCTTTTTACCTGGGCAAATATCTTATTACGTAACAAGTATGAATGTAAAATTCTCGATATGGTATATTCAGGCGAATATACATGGTATCTCTGGACTTGGGAATTTAAGATATATATTTTGATCTCATAATGTAACATGTAAATTTATTTGTGCTTTATGTAAAAAAAATATCCATTTAGCCATTTTATTTTCAAAACTTCTTTAAAATGGGAGACTTTGAGCATAAAATTATGTTTATTTTCAAAACCAGGGACAAATCACTGATTTCTCAATTTTAGACCAATCTCATTATTTTCAGCAGTGGGCAAAGTATTTAAAAATGTATTTAATCACTTAATTAGTTATATTTCAAATATACAAAATGCGTTTCTGTTTCATATTTGCCTTTTGAGAATACTAATGCAGGAGTTCCACAAGGCTCTGTATTAGGTTCCCTACTATTCCTTATTCATGTATATGACATAGCTGGTAATTTGATAAGTCTAACTCGATTGTGTGCTGATGAAACATCCCTTTCTTATTCAAGAACTAGTCCTAACACAATAGCGAATGTCTTAAATAGCGATTTAGAACAAATTTTAGCATGGTCTAAGGATTGGTTTATTGATTTTAATCGGAACAAGACAATTACTATGCTATTCTCCTGTTATTCTTCTCCAGATGATATTAAAATAAGAACTTCAAAACCAAGTAGTAGAATGGGGACCGTAGAAATACCGCAAAGGACCTCGAGCTCTTTAGTGCACTAAGAACAAAAATGTGCATTAAGGACCTGATGGAATGATACAACTGTCACAAGGGACATGGCATCAAGAAATAGACTTTGTAAAAATTTCATAATTATATCTTTTTTATTAGAGAGTTATTTAAGGTTTTCTCGACACGTGCCTCAATCAGTTGATTTTCACCTGTGTAATCGGTAGAAGTTTATGTTCGCCCAACCTTGAACCGTTTATAATCCGCTTGTATATACTGATTAAACATGTATATGGTATTTCAAATTGTTCTGGTTTTTTTTCTCCGTTTGTTTGTTCCTGCCGTGTTTATTCTGTATTTCTGTCTGTTATTTTTTTTACTTCTAATGTAATGGCGTATTTTCAATTCATATATTTTTTTTATCCTTTTAATTTTAAAAAGACAAATAATTGTGAACTCTTCACGGAAAGGTGAGGATGATATTTGGTTGCTTAAGGTCCAGTGGCCAATATTTCATTCATTTTACTGATGTCAACCAAACCTCATAGCAATGATTGTAAAAGGATAGAATACTGGCAAATGCAAAAAGATTATTTTGACTATCTTTGCTGCCTTGGTCTCTATATGATGATTTATTATGTTTTAAGGGAGACTAAACTCATGTTCTACAAAAACAAATATATACAGTTTTAATGAGGTTTTAGTCTAATCTAATTTCTGATGTGATTTACTGAGAATGTATCATTTCTGTTGATAAGAGGCAGCACCAAAACATGTTTATCTTTAACATGTTGTCAGGTTAAATACATATAGGGTTAAACATGTTTAAATTTAAATACTTTCCTTCACGTGTTTAGGAGAGGAACATATTGAGGATAAGAACTTATTTACAAATGCATTACAAGTAAAAATATGTATAGCTTGATGTTTAGGCCCTAAACACATTTTAAGAGTGTAAATATGACTTATTTATTTCCATCTACTTCATTCTTTTGTGGAAAACCATACCACATCTCCTTTCGCTTATTTTTGTTGTATATAGTCATACACCACTTTCATTTATTTCCAAATCTTAAAATCATTTATTTCCACAGTTGTCCAGTGCTTTAGCGTCTCTTAAATTAATAATCATGGCAGAACGGGCTTAAGAGTCATATGATTAAGTTAAGTAAATTATTAAGTTCTCCCACATTGTGCATATTATATTTCTTACATCACTATGCTTATTACATTATAAATGATAATGGTATTCATCTTCAATTGTTAAAATAAAGATGAAAATTTTTTTATTCAGTAATAAATTTATCGTTCATAGAAGAAACTTATGATTTATATTCTCTTTTAAAAACATAAAATAGTATTTACCGCTTGAAGTTTTAAAATTTCTATAATTCTTTTGTAATCGGGTTTTAAAGAACCCTACGGACGCCACATACTTTTATATGTCTTTCAAGGTATAATGAAAGTATCTATAGGAAATAAAAGCTCAGAAGCATTTTTTTTTCTCAATTTGTATCTCAAAATTGGCCTCTTTAAAAAAAAAAAGCAGCTTACATATTCAGTTTCCTTAAAAACAAATTTTAACAATGGCCAAGTAAACACAAAATTCAATTTTTAATTTTTCTTTCATCAACTTGAAATTATACCATGCTAAACCGTTAGGTGCATTCAACAAGAACCATTAATTAATCAATTAGCAACGATCAAAAGACAATTTTTTATTGGATAAGGTTGATTGAACATGATGATTGGTGGGCGGCAAGACAATTGTTTATTGGATAAGGTTTATTGAACATGATGATTGCCGAGTGGCACGCGCCGATTAAAAAGCATTTTACTTCAAAATTACAATATCTTTTGATACCAAACTTTATAAATATGAGTTATATACTCATATCCTCTTATCTCCATGTTCTTTGGGGTCTCAAAACATAGTTTTAATGTCCTTAGTGCAAAAGCTTTCTTCTTAGTGCACTAAGAGGTCCTTTGCGGTATTTCTACACACCGGTAGAATTGTCTCCTGTCATAAACATTTAAGTATTACTTTTGATTCGAATGGTAAATTCTATACAATATAGAAAACGTTTTAAAGTGTGCAAGCACAAGATTAAATTTCTAAAAAAATTGAAATATATATTGACTAGGAATTATCTTATTCGCATACACTTATAAGATCAATTATGTAATATGCACGTGCGTTATGGAATGACTGTACTAAACAAAATTCCAACAATCTGGAACATGTCGTTCAGTTGGAAGCAGGAAGATTAGTAACTGGGTTGCCTGTGTTTGCTAGTCCGGAAGTTATATATATAATCAGTGGTACAGGCAGACATTTGCTAGTGGACAAAGAAAATTTTAAAAAGTTCAATATGTTCTATTCTTCACATAAAGTGGGACTGCCTCTACGATTTAATGCCATTTTTTCAGTTAAAGATAGAATATCAGAAAATCCTTTTTTTCATCTACTACTATCGAATGAAATAGCCTAAACCCTGACATATGTACGTCCAGAAATATGAATATATTTATCTAACTTGACACAGACACAATTGCACGTCAATCTTTGTTATTAAGGACAGTTGATTGGATTGAAGTGATAGATTGTGGCAATATTAAAAATGAGATCCTATGAACAGACTTCAGATACCTCTCAGTATTCGAATTTGATAAAAAAAAAAAAATATTTATATCTTGTATTGTTTCAATATTAAAAGTGTTGGGTAACGTAGTTGAATTTTAGATTAAATTTGGGAAGTTGTGTTTACATGTATCCCCATTTGTTAGGTTATTCAACATGATGAATAAAAAATTATCAGCTGGTTTTAAGAGTTGCATATATTAACAAATTAAATTTATGATGCAGAATTATTTTTTTATTTGTGTTCCTCAACAGTGTTTGCTAAATTTGTTTCCCTCGAATCCCGAAAAGTGAAGAGTTTTTCATACGTGTAAATCCAGAATTCACACAAACGACGTTCATGAATGGTCTGTTCAAGGGTTTAGTTTCACTTTTCAAAATATTTCAGACACGTAAATAATATAGGCTATTAGTGCTAGCTCTACAAAGAAAATATCCACTGACATGCATAATATCTAATGCCATGGGACACGTATGGACTGTCTTATTTTATAGGAATGCCCATGTGGCACATCAAAGTTAAGATTGATTTAACCATTGTACTTTAGAATTGCAACAAATCTTCAATTCACTTGAATACATTAACCTGTTATCTTGTCGACTTTACAGCTTATTTCCTAATGCTTGTAGAGTAAAACTTTGGTAGGCTTGCTTGCTCTGTTTGTATAAACATGAATTCAAGCTTTGTAAATAACATTGACATCTTCAAACAATATAGAGGCATATTTTAATCTGTATATATTATATTTAAATTTGATTGGAAATTATCCAAATTACAATTGTAAATGATACAAACTAAACAATCAAGCTAACCAAAGTCTCGCTTTACATGCATTAGGAAATCAGCTGTAAAGCAAACATAAAGATAGCCGCTATATCCTGAGAAAAGACCACGATGAAATTTGAAAGTTAAACAAATCTTAGTTTTCACGGGAACGAATATTTTGTTAAAACGTTGTAGTGATCAGATCATCAATGACGTAATTTAAAAAATAAGACGACAAGGTCGGAAATAGTTCTAGAGGTCTAATAGCAAGAAAGTCTCCTCACTCAGTTTGTGGTTATGTGTTGGTGGTGGATAGAGTCACACCGACTTACAATTGACTATTTGCGGTTACAATTAAAGATCGTTGTCGAAATCAACACTAGGGAGATACCATTAAATTTTTACAGAGTAGGGGTGGGGGAGTTTTGGTCAATATGAAAAATGTTGTCCTGCATTTTTCTTTCACTGTAATCTAAATGTAAATGTAGTCCTGTTTTTTTTTTATTTTACACTCTATTCTGTCTTGCATTTCTTAGTTATTAATGTATCCTGACTTGTTTTTCGTAAGTTCATCATGATTTTCTTTTTGGCAAGATGGCCATACTGCCTTTTTTCTCTTAACTCCTGTCATGCCTTTTTTCTTTTCAATTTTCATACGTCAGACAAACTTCTTCGTGCATGTGACTTCATATATATATATATTTCAAAAGGGATAAGAAATGTCTTAATTGATAAGTTCTACATTGCATTTAAAACATCCATTGAAAGAACATTGTATAATTAGAAATCATTGTCCGCTGTTGGAAGTTCAGTTTCGCCATTTTTCGTGCTTGTCATAAGACGAAATTTCCGGGGTTTCGATTGTTAAACTCGTTAAATCAAATAACGAACATATTCCATCTCAACCTGAGAAAGAGTGGCTCATTTACATTATTTTATCAATGATTATCGTTTTTGAGCTGTTGTACTTTCAATGCTATTTATAAACGCCGAGTAAAATTTTAAATGTTTGGTATACAAATTTTTAATTATTCATCTTTAAAAATATTCAGAGGATAATGGGACATATCGAAGAATCTTTGAGTTCTGACGAAAATTATAGTGTTTTTCTATCTTTCAACAGAGTTCATAAAAATAACAAGCGTTTTTCTCAACTTTGACAACCTCATTCTGTATCAGATCTTGGCAGTATTTTCCAACGGCAATTTTCAAAGTGCTTAGACAATTTCAGTGCACCGTTTCGATTCAAATATGATGTAATGGTACAGAAAAACCTTGCAGTTTTGTAACTGTTGACAAAAACATGCTACATTTTAGAAAAATGGCTGTTAAGATTTTTGCCGTAGGGATGTGACTGAGTGTTTTTGCTTACAATTATTTCCCATTATTTCCCTAGTGCAAATCTGCAATAATTATTGTATCATCATGTTGTGTTTGATTTTCACATTATAACAAAACTGAGAATACAACGGATGAATTTATAATTAGCTGTTTAATGTCCAGTGGCAACTATTAGATGTATCATTAGGAGGACATTTACAATGTTAATATAATAAAATTAGATGTATGTTTCATTATAATACGTTATTCTGATTGGCTACACTGCAATATTGCCTTATTCCTTAATCAATTTCATTACACAATAAAATCTACCATTCATGATGACACGAGGTCCCACAATATAGTGCAGAGGTAAATAAAAACTTGGTAGAAATCGTGTTTTCATGATCCTAGCTAAACAATGTATTTATAAGTATTGAATGCTTCTTTTTGTACATGTAACTTCATAGGGTTGTAAAATCGTTGACCGTGCGCAATTTTTTAGAATGAAGCGCTTCCGCGCTTCGTACAAAATGTACTTCGGTCAACGTTTTTACACCCCAATGAAGTTACAAAGAGAAGCATTCAATAAATATATATAAACAAGGACATCCTGTGTTAAGCAAACATGTGTATCACGGCACAAGAGATCACCTATAGACCGTGTATATCATATGTATATTTAGGGTGGGTTGCTCCGAATAAAGGAGATATAGATACAGGAAAATAAATAAAAAAAATAAAAATTTAGAACAGTGTATAACGGGCAAAAACAAGATCAGAGGAAAATGGTATAAGAAAATTAAAGAATAGAGGGAGTGGTCTAGTTTTTTGCCAGACAAATGTTGATGATTATTTAAAGTCAAGTGCATTTATAGGATAAATAATACACAATCGTTTGTACATTGGTAGGGATTTATGTTTAGAATTGATGAGGCACATATGAGAAATTGTTTTTATTTGAAACTTTTCGAATAATTGTTTTTTTTCTCGTCTGATTTTAAAATGAATAAAAAATATCTTTAATCTAAAAACATATGGTTTAATTACGACATTTAGATAAAACTGCTATTCAGTCGATTTTAAAATACATGCTATAAAAGAAAATACATAAAAATACTTAACAAATTTAAACAAAAAGTCAACCTTAAGACCCCGAATATACTTTTTTAAGAACATTAGATTAATTCCGAATTCCATCTAAAATACATTGTTCATTTAAAGAAAAAAAAATGGTGATTCCTTAGGCTATTTAAAAAAAAATGACTGAATTCTCTGCAGACTGTAGTTTACTCGCTCATTCATCAAGTACGTATTTCTACGGCTAAAGCAAATCATAATTGTATCTTTTAATTTGTTTAAATTTATTTCAGTGTTTATTTTTCAAACTTTTTATGTAAATAATGTTGGATAAAGATCGAGTCAGATTAAATTATTATCTATTAAATTATTAATTAAAAACTAAAACATGTATCCAATCTAAATTTTACACATATTATCACCTATATCAAAAGATTAAACAGAACACAATTTTTGTTTTTTATTTAAAAAAAACATGTACGCTAAACTATGCACGCCAAGAAACGATGTACGCTTAAACGATACGATATACGCTAAACGCAACGATGTACGCTAAACGATACGGTATACGCTAAATGAAACGATGTACGCAAAATCATACGATGTACGATAGAAGGACGCTTATGTTATCGTTTATGGTATGGTTTATGGTACATGGTTTCGTTTGTACATCATTCGTTCAGCGTCCGTACAAAGTTCGGTCAGCGTTTCGTTTGCATTCGTACATCGTTCGGGCATCGTTCGTATTGTTAACTTTTACGTTACACGGACTGTACCAAGTCTGAAATCGGACTAGAAGTTCTGTTTAATTTCATTTCGCCTTTTAATGTGTTTTCTATAAACATTGACTTAAGGTAAAGATGAGACTTGAGATCTCACTAAACATGTTTAACCCTGACGCTTGTTTGCGCCTGTCCCGTGTCAGGAGTAAGTCTTTGTAAGTCTTGTACGTTTTATTTTGTTTATTTTAAATTTAGTTCATTTATATGTTTCGGAGTTTAGTGTAATGCCCTTTTTCAATGAAATAGTACACATTTAGATTTGTGTTAATACGCAAGCTGAACCCCGACTTCCGTGTGCGGGATTTTATCTTTGTGTTGAAGACCCATTTATATATATAGCCTTGGTCTGTTCTTTGTTCTTTGATCGGGATGTTTTCTCTTTGACACATTCCCCGTATTTATTTGGAATTTTATTGAAGTAATAATTTCGATTTTGACGATAATGGTTACAAAATATGGATTTATAAAATATTTTTAAAGCAAAAATAATAACAGTCATCATATTCTTTTGTTTTTCTTTGAGTTTTGTGTTGGTTATGCAACATGTGCAATACTTAGAAAATATAATTTATAGCTGCATGGAATTACGATTAATTCGTTGTGTATCGTCGCATTTGGTTCTAATTTCGTTTCTCAGTCAAATACATTCGTTCAGATAACAATGTAAAATGTGTGTGCGTGAAAAATGATAATTTCGAGGGAAAAGGGGGAGGTCGATGGTAGGATGTCACGTTCTAAATGAATTAACGATAGACATGTCGTTAATATGAGTCTACCTTTAGATTTGGGAAGAAATAAAATATAATGTATAAATAAATAGTCTGTGTGTGCCACTGCGGAAATTGTTTTCATATCACATACGATTTTTGTAAAGAATGTGTATCACTTCCTTTATTTATTGATATCAATGATCCAATTCTGTCAATATCACGATTTGCTGAAACGTTATCTACTGACACAAAAATCATTTAATGTTGACTTTGGATGTCACATGTGTATATGTCTGATAACTATATACAGTTATACATGTACAAATAAGTTATTATGATATTATACTACTGTATAAACATTAATTTTCGTGGGGTTAAAATTTCGTAGTTTTGTATCCAAAAGTAAGTTTGTGGGGATTAATTTTCGTGGTTTTTAAGTTTAGAAAATAATTATGTTAATGTCACTTTATAATTGACAAATTTATTAAAACTGATCTGAACTTTCGCCATTTGGGAAAATCAATAATTACATTTCATAGTTACAGTGAGCACTTATCAAGTGTTGTTACCTGCAAACGCTAATTGGCTTGTCCACACCTTTGATGTGTTATCCAAGGACAATGATTGTGTGATAAATCTATTACGACTTGTGGGCATTACAGCCGCATTAGCCTGTTAAATGACACTGATTGACAGTTCTTGATCATTTTTTATTACTGTACAAACAGATTATCATCTGACTTAAAGAAAACCATTGCATATCGATGTCAAATCAATTAACCTATTTATTTCAATGTTTGAATTTATGTTCATCTATAATATAATATCAATAAGATTTTGTCAGATCATAAAATTTAATTCTACAGTTAAATTTTCGTTGGGGTTTTAATTTCGAATGTTATGTTTTTGGCACGAATGTTTGCAAACTTTTTATATATATGAAAGGAACGTTCTAAAAATCTAATTTTACTTTTTTTCTTTTTAAACAGATTAAAATATGAACAATACGAACTCATCTGCTAATATACCCTTGTTATAGGACATACCCACATTATACCAAATCAAAATGGGATTTCTTTTTTCTAAAATTGGAATGTATGTCAAAGATAAGCATGATAAACATAAACGTTATGATGATTTCTGAAAATACCATTTACCTCATATTGTCCTGACTGTGCATATGTCGTGAAGATAAAATACTGGCATTCATATAATGAATGTCTTTTTTAGATAAAAAAAAAAGCGTAATCAAAATACGTCAAATAATTAATTAATTAACTACTGATAGTGGTTACATGTTTTTACTTGGTTTTTACGTAATTTTTTCCATCGTTGTTTTTTCTTGTGTTTTTTTCTGTTCCTTTTCGACCTTTGGATTTTTATTGTACCTTACAGCACTAAGACAAATATAGTTATTTTTTTAAAATCTAAATTAAGTCAACACAAGCTTTGTTTCATAAAAAAAGAATAGCCAAAGTAGATACAAGTATCTTGTCTTAGGGAGGGATAAATCATACTTTGTAAAGGATCACTCTAAAAAATTCTCTGACACTGACATTATCAAGATGCTTGATTTCTTGATTGACAACATATTCGTTACGTTCGGAGGACGTGTTTTTCAACAGACTGTCGACATTCAAATGAGAACAAATTGTGCCTCTCTTCTTGTCGACTTGATTCTTTTTTATTATGAGGCTGACGTCATACAAGAACTTCTTGTGAATGAGGAAGAAGGACAAGAAGTTAGCAATATCCTTCAACTCTACTTTCCGCTATATAGATGATGTGCTCTCACTAAAAAATGTTGTGACTATGTTGAACTCATCTATCCCATCGAACTAGAGATAAAGGATAACTATAGTGAGAGTTAAGTCTGCATCATATCTTGACTTACATCTAAAAATTGACAATGAGGGTCGGTTGAACACTTTCCATTTCTAAGTAGCAACATTCCAGCAGAACCTGCATACGGGGTATATATCTCCTAATTGATACGATTATCCCGTGCTTGCAATTTCCATTATTTTCTTGATATAGGGTTGCTCTCACCAGGCAGCTTTTAAACCAAGAGTTCCAAATGGTGAAGTTGAAATCATCCCTTCGTAAATTTTACGAACGCCATCACGAGTTGGTTGACCGTTATGGAATAAACGTTTCACAAATGATATCGGACGGGATATGTTCCTTTCGTCGTAACTACAATCCCCTTCCCTTTCAAGAATGTAACCTACCGAATAGGACTATTTACCGTATTTGCTATCACATAAGCAACATGACGGGTGCCACATGTGGAGCAGGATCTGCGTACCCTTCCGGAGCACATGACCCCTAGTTTTTTGTGGGGTTCGTGTTGCTTGTTCTTTAGTTTTCTATGTTGTGTGATGTGTACTACTGTTTGTCTGCTTGTCTTTTTTTCAATTTTAGCCATGGCGTTGTCAGTTTATTTTCGATTTATGAGTTTGACTGTCCCTCTGGTGCATTTCGTTCCTTTTTTTTTTTAGCAAAACCAAGCACCGCAACAAATATATCAATACGATAAATTAAAATCAAAAGCTAGTTTAACATATTTTATTGTCCTAAAACATTGACAATAGGATCAGACACAAGTTTCAATGTCCATCTAATTATCCATTATATACAATCGATAAATAACTGAACACAATAAAATACATGTGAATAACAGCACATACTTTTAAATGTCGAGTAAAACGTAACTTTATTGTTGAAAGACCAATTAAAAACTATTCACTTCATTGTTTGATCACTTGCACCGGAATCACATGAATTTGTAAAATTATCACATTTAATTTCGAATTCAAGGAAGCTGAGTCTGAACGGGCGCTTTTACACATTTAATGTTCCAGGCTCCACAGGTGTATTGGCCTCTTGCATCTGCCATTTTCAAGCAAATGAAACAAAATTTCTGTCCACATGGACACTCCATTTGCTTGCAGGCTTCCCTGTGTTCAATCATTAGACCACATTTTGGACAAGCCCGTACAGAAGGACAACTAACCCCGACAACCTTTTTTTCTGGACATTCTCTTAAAATTTTCTTTCTTGGGTCTTCTCCTGAACAATCAAGGTTTCCACATTCAGCAGTCCCCGACGTTGACCATTTTCGAAGACAGAACCAACAAAATTCAAACCGCCCACCTGGTTTTCTTGAACATACAGGACAGACTACTCGAACGTCCTTCCGATCCATTCGCTCGCAGTAAGATTGGCATCTAGGACATTCTTGAATTCCAACAGCTTTTCTAAGAAAATTCATTGCTATTTGCGTCTCAAATTTTTTTCTTTCTTCCTTTGTCAGAACTGCTAACTAATTTACTGTGTAGAATTCCCAGATTCGACCACAGTAAGATGGATCCATATGTGGGCATCTAAACTCGTATTTTCCACTTGTGAGTAGACTCCTGCAGTAAGCTGTGAGTGATTCTGGGCCTAAAAATAAAAAAAATGAAATAATTTATGTCAGCAAAATATTGAATAATGATTTTGTTATCATAATAATAATTTCAATTTGATTTTTAAATAATTTTAGAATACAAGAAAAATGAATCGAAAAAAAGGTAAACGTTTGTAACAATAAACTTTTATGTATTGCCTTCAAACAAAAATGCAAATCCATGGTCTTTGATAGAGCACGAGAAGGGTGTGGGGTATGTGTTTCAAACAGTTTTCTCAGTACATGCCGTTCTGTGGGTTTCTTGTTTTTTCTTCAATAAACTGGTGTTGATTACACGTTGAATATAATGTCTATTAGAGATCAACACATTGTTTTGATTATGGCGGAAATCTTAACCGTTGTACGTGACTAACATTGAAAACCGTACATTTTAAACGTTTATTTTATTTTGAATACAAGTCTGCCTGTACTGTGTAACAGCCTTTTTGGTATAAGCCGTTATACTTTATCTTCTATTAGTCCATAGTCTGGTGTGTCATTGGCAGTCATATCCCATCTTCTTAGTTTCTTATGTTACTTACATATACCCAACTCTCATGAGTATTGATGAGATTCTCATCAAAACTTTCAACAGGCTAAGTCTACTTTAGGTGCGCATCAACTGTACCTCTAGTGCAGACCAATGCATTTTGTACTTCAATTTATCGATATAATCCAATTTTCAAAGTTACATTATTTGTTTATCGGTTATTTATGTTTTGATTTTGTTTTAACTTTTTTTGAACTGCGTGATGATATTTTGAAATTAGCTCATTGTATGATTTTGAAAAAGTTGAAAGTTTCATTTTACCTATAGCATGACCACATGGCATCTTTGCCCTCAGTCCATCCTTGTCATCATCAAATGTTATCATGTCGGGTTCAGAGGTCAGCTCAACATCAGGACCCAAAACTTTTAAAGGAGGTGAAAGATCTTCGATTGTTTCCATGGCATCAGAGTCAACAATTTCTACCGTTGCTGTGTCAGTTCCATTCGTTTGTCTTTGTTAATCAGGTCCTCCACCTAAACGAAGAACTAAAACAAGATTCCCTTCATCTTGAATTCTGTAATCCGATAAAAATTGCTCCTTCCTATTCTTGTCAGTATCTCGGAGTTCCTTACCTAAAATACAAATTATACGATTTATTCTATTATTCTAAAAGACAGGCAAAAGATATCAGAGGGACATTCAAACTCATTATTCGAACATAACTGATAACGCCTTTTTTTGTAAAAAACAAGGGCATAGGTGTACATACCAATATTGTTTACCGCAAAATTGCCGGAAGAGAGAATAAAAAGCATTTAAAACAGAAGATCAATTATTTTTAAGTCCATGCATGAGCGAATATGAACTACAGTGGAGATCAGTTCTAACCTCTCATAAATTCTGTCAGAATCTGTCAGGAGAACTGTTCTAGAACAGTATGTAGAACTGTCAGCCTGACACCTTTTAGTCAGTTCTAGGTTAGAACTGTTCTAGCTAGAACTGATTTGGTCAGTTCTACCTAGAACTGATTTGGACAGTTCTAGCTAGAACTGATCCTGACAGTTCTACCCTAGAACAGTTTTAGACAGTTCTAGCTAGAACTGACCAAATCTTTGGTCAGTTCTACTTCTAGAACAGTTCTACGGTTAGAATTGATTTCAAATTCTACGGCTTGAATTGATTTATAAATTCTACGGCCAGAATTAATTTATAAATTCGATCTACGGCTAAAATTGATTAATAAATTCTACGGCTAGAATTGATTTATAAGTTTTAAGAAATATTTGTCTTATAATATAAAGGCTTCGGCAAAATAGCGATTAATTATATAGAGTTTTGCTATTTTGCCGGTTTTATTTCAGATTTATAATCGGCAAGAGAACACCGCCATATTCTGCATGTATGTGCCTGTTCCAAGTCAGGAGCCCGTAATTCAGTGATTTTCTTTTGTTGATGTGTAACATAAAATATTTGTTTTTCTTTCATTTTTTGTACATAAATTAGGCCATTGAATTGTTTTACATTTGTTATTCTGGGAGTCAGGATGGCTCGTTATCACATAACAAAATTATCTGACCTCATTAACCAAATGTAATATTTGTTTACGAGTAGTTTTCATACCTCGGACGGACCTGTTTAACAAAAATCGTTTGACCACATCAATCTAAACTGACATTATTTGCTCTTTCTTATTGCAAATCTATATAGCTGCACAGTACTTCAGTTTTAATTTTAGCTCAAGAGGGACTGTACTATACAAGTTACAGCAATATTTGAAAACAATTTTGTTCGCATCAATTTATAGTCCCAACATGCAGGGGCAGATCCAGCCATTTTAAAAAGGTGGGGCGGGGGTTCCAACTATATGTTCCCATTCAAATGCATTGATCGTCAAAAAAAGGGGGTTCCAACTCCTGACCCCCCCCCCCCCCCTGATCTGCCAATGAGCATGTCCTCTTTTTATTCAAAATATTGAATCGTAAACAAATATCAGTAGTTTTCATACTTCAGACTGAGTCGTATAATAAAATCTTTTGACCGTTTCAACCAAAACTTACCAAATTTGCTTTTTTTTTATGTAAATCTAAATAGCTGCACAGTAGTTCAGTTATAATTTTAGGTCAAGAGGGACTGTAGTATATAAATAATTACAATATTGGAAATCAATGACCACAATTTTTTTTCTCGCATCAATTGAGGGTGCCAGCATTTCCTATTTTTATTCAAAATATCGCATCAGAAACAAATATCAGTAGTTTTCATACCTCAGACTGACAGTAACATGTAATCATGTAACAAAAATAATTTTCTGCATCAATCAAAACTGACCATACTTGACAGCATCAACCAAAACTGACCATATTTGACCGCATCAACCAAAACTGACCATATTTGGCCGCATCAACCAAAACTGACCATATGTGACCGCATCAACCAAAACTGACCATATTTGCTCTTTTTTATGTAACTCTTATAGTCGCATAGTAAATCTGTAATATTTTTATGTAAGGATGGATTGTAAAATCATGAAAATACAAATGATAGAAATATTGGAACACAATGCTACCTAATTTCATTTCCACAATTTAGAATGCCAGCATGTCCTCTTTTTATTCAAAATATTGCATCATAAACAAATATCAGTAGTTTTCATACCTCAGACTGACTGGTATAACAAAATAATTTGTCCGCATCAACCAAAACTGACCATATTTGCACTTTATTATGTATATTTTTATATCAGGATGGATTGTGTAATATAAATGAAAGCAATATTGGAAAATAAAATTATGCTCACATCAGTTTATAGTGCCAGCATGTCCTCTTTTTCATCAAAATTTTGAATCGTAAACTAATTTCAGTAGTTTTGATATCTCAGACTGACTCATGAATATAACAAAATTATTGGTTCGCATCAACCAAAACTGACAATATTTGACAGCATCAACCAAAACTGACCATATGTGACAGCATCAACCAAAACTGACCATAATTACACTTTGTTATGTAAATCTTAATATATATATAGCCGCATACTAAATCACAATACACCTTATCGCTAATCCTGGCTGACCCGGCCTCTTTAACTTTTGAAGCATACAACAATGACTTTTCCATTGTGGCGTCAGATATTTTGTTTTATGACGTCAAAATTTTACGGGAACCTGTGTGATATCCAGTAATGGCAGACAAATAGCGACAAGGTCTAAGAATTTAGCGTGCCATTATTTCCTCTCTGTATCTATAATAATGCACCGTCATTAAACATGATAGGGTGACTTTTGAACATGTTTAAGTCAGTAGTTTGTGATGTTTTTTTTTTAAACAAAACTATTTAATGGCATCATCCAACACTCACATGACTGATTCATATACTTTATTTTAAAAATAAAATAAAAAGTACATGTATGGGAAGTTCTCTTCTTGGAATAGTATACCGTTATTAATTTGAAGAAGGCAAAGAAACATGCATGATTTTGTTTGTAGCCGAACTTCCAGGGCAAATGTTTCATTCATGTTCAGATCCAGTATATTTTACTGAGTTGCAGACTACCAGATATCATTTATAATCGTTATGGATAAGTCTGGCTAAATTGACGAGATGGTGCAAATGTATATATATAGTTTTTGTACGTTGTACAACAATTTTTTCATTAATATCCCATAATTCATCCACTGTACAATTTTTGTTTGAACATTTGTCAAAACAGAATCTTAATGAATGTAAATCCAAGGCAAACAAGGTAAATTACGATTAAAATTCCATGAATTAAATGCAGAGTTTTATTTAAGAAGAGACTGTTAAAAACGGGGAAGTCAACGAAGAAACGTAAACAATGATGTTTCCGTATGCGGTCTTATAAAAATATTTCTCCGATGAGTTGGGTAACCATCTATTCACTTCGATATTTTTACATGTAACGTAATAAAAGTCGTTTGATCAGTAAAAAATATAGAAAATCTGCTTTTTATTATATAGCAAAGTAATTGGAAGTGATTTATTTCTTCTAAGTTCTAAAGTGCCCTTATTGCAGTGACGTCATTTAGAACTGTTCTACAGTCCTGACTGATTAAGTCAGTTCTGCTGACAGTTCTACGGTTAGAAGTGATTTGGACAGTTCTACCTAGAACTGATCCTGACAGTTCTACCCTAGAACTGATCCTGACAGTTCTACCTAGAACTGATTTAGTCAGTTCTACCTAGAACTGATTCTGACAGTTCTACTTAGAACAGTTCTAGGGTAGAACTGTTCTAGGTAGAACTGTTCTAGGACAGGTTAGAACAGTTCTATGACAGATTATTCTGACAGTTCTAATGAGAGGTTAGAAGTGATCTCCACTGTAACTATAGAAATAAAAATTAAACGCAATCACGTCAGTATAACCTATATAATAAATAAATTATGTTGATTTAATTGTACTTTCACTTTCGATTTTAATACATGATGGCATACACGTCTCGCGAAATTGAGCAAATACTTACTACAATAAAGTACTATCATTTCTTCTCAGTTGAGCAATACTTGCATCCTGCAATTAACAAAAAATAAGCCAATTTAGATAAAAAACAATTTTCATAACTGTTATTTGCCTGTTGTCATTAAAAAAGAAACAAGCTTTGCTTGACCACACAAATGCCCCATTATGTGCTTCAATAAAAAAAAAACACACTACAGGAACGGATACAAAATCGGAAGTGATAAAGTCATCTGGATACACTACTGTACAAAAAATATGGAACACAGCAGGAACACGCTTTCATAATTAATTACTTTAAAGTTACAATATTATCCCTATTAAAAGAATATTGCAAACAAAATGTGTAAGTCGTCATTATTTACCATTGTACAATACACCAACCCATGATTGCATTCCAAACTAAAAAGGTTCAGACAACTCTTCGATTCCAAAAATACATAAGGACACAGTCCAGTATAGTCTTTATTTTTCATTGGTATTTATATACTGTTATTTGTCGTTTTTGAATATTTGCCTAGCGATTGTCAGTTTATTTTTCGATTTATGATTTGGAATATCCCTTTGTCATCTTTCGTTTCTCTCTTACGCAATAAGATGGTGGTGAAAACAATTACTACACCAACTTATTGCGTATACATGTAGATGTCCATGTAAGTAGAAGTCTTTCTTTCTCTTTCTACCTATTGTGTTTATGTTCTGAAGAAGAAGAAAATATTTGTGGAGTAAGCAATAGTAGCAACAAAACAAGCGCTGATCGTATGGAAGAATGCTGGCAGTTTGTCAATTAAGGTAGCACAATACAAAGATTTTATAACTCCAACTTCCAAGTTTTAAAATGCTGTAACTTTCTTATTAATGCTTGAAAATTTATAAAAGTGGGTGTTTTGGATAGCTTACAGATTACTCTTTCAAATTAATGCAATGTTAGTATTATGCAACAATTATGTAACCAATTATAATGTTAACTGTGTCTAAAATATTTTTCACCAAATTTCCACTTTCAAATGAAATTAGCTTCTGCATAGGTATCCCTAGAGGGTTGATTTTATTATATGTTGTTCCTATGGCCATTATCTACAAAAGGGTGTCTCAGATTTCAGATAGAATGTATAGAACAAATTTTACACCTAATTAAACATTATCTTCTTTTATGTGGTTAGGATGTTTACACTAATTAGAGATTTATGAGAGAATGGAGACAATCTGAGACACCCTTTTGAAGCCCATGATGTGTTGATTAAGATTTCGTTAAAATTTTCTGTATAGTTAAAGAGATGTTAGAGCTAAATTCATTCAAGTGAACTTACCCATATTTTGCCACTAATTACATAATAATTGATTACATAATGATTGCATAATAAAAAATATTGCATTCATTTAAAAGATTAATCTTTTATCTATCTATGTATACCTCTATTATTATTTTCTATGCATTCATAAAAAATTTACAGCATTTCAAAGGTTAGTGATTGAAATTAAAAAAATCTTTGTATTGTGCTACCTTAAAATCGGAGACACAGACACTTCACTATGCTTGTCATTAGTAGTTTGCAGGATAACTGCCGTACTGTGTTACCGGACAACCCCCGCCTCATAATAAAATAAAATTATAATATTAATAATAGCACTATAATATTAATAATAGCACTATAATATTAATAATAGCACTATAATATTAATAATAGCACTATAATATTAATAATAGCACTATTAATAACAATAATGACTTACTTTTCTGTGCGGTTTCAAAAGTATGACGATATCAACCGCAACTGTTACATTAGCTTTGATTTAAAACGTGTTCAGGAAATTCCCGTAGTAATCGTGTCATTCTCTTTTAGGAACGTGGAAATTTGTATTCTTAAAATATAATATATGGATTATCTGCGTTTTTCTGAAAAGTTTCAAATAACAATTGCGTTCTTTTATATTGGTGGTTCAAATGTGACGACACATTTATAAGAGCTAAATCTCATTGAAAGTTGTAGTCTGTTTTCGTAATAGTAAAAGTTCAATGATAAGTTAATATTGATATTAAAAGACCTGCGAACAAAAAGGGAGGTTCAGATCGCCGAGCCCGAAGGGCGAGGGGATTTAAACAGCCCTTTTTGTGAGGAGGTCTTTTAATGTCAATATTAACTTAATCATTGAACTTTTACTGACTTGCAGAAACCCAATTCCCCTGAACTGGACGAGTCTAAATATGTTAAACTAAAATGATAGTTAAACAGTACTCAGACTGATATTTACAATTAACAGTTACCAAATTGACATGATAACGGACCGATTTAATGGCATTACATCATATAATTATTTATTTATGATAAAAAATAGCAACTAAATAACACCAAATGATAGTTTTACAAAATTAGGGGTTAATTTATATTTTTTAGCCAACTTTTAAAAATAGCGATTTCTTATTTAATAAATCAGGCAATCAAAACCCCCATACAGACCTCATTTATAACTGACCAATGAATATTATTCCCCACAACTTCATGCTATATATACTTGATGTTTTTGATCTGTCAGTAATCATGAAATAGAATCGTAAAGATAAGACCTTATAAAACAGTAAGTAAACTCTTACAACAATTAGCTTTTTAAACAGCTTGTTCAAGAACTTCTAATCGGACAGTCCTAGATTCATAAGGTCCTTCACAATATTCTTCCGTAAATGTTCCTTTTGTTTCTGATTTGGTAATTTTTCTTCATTAAGATACATGCGAATACAAAATAATTAGTTTTGTCTACTCAGTCCAATTAGTTAATAGATCTTGCTTTATTTGTGTTTTTTTTTTAGATAAGAACTATGCATGCAAACTTCAATGAATAAAACCGTATTAAACTCATTTCTGGATTTTACTGTCCCGATCAAAACGTGTTGGTGATTATTGCCTGACAAAAAAAAAATCGTATTTAAACACTAGATAAGAACAATTATAGTAAAAAAATATTTAAAACTTTTGAATAAGCAGTCAGTTATGTGATAAACTGAAGAGACCCCCTTCCCCGAAAAAAAGGAAAACAACATTAAAATGTAAATGGAAATTGTAAATTATAGCATTTTACAAGATATTGTCTTTGTGTGCTAAGTACAAGTACTGTAACAGAGAAATTAATTAAATTGATTGATTGTTGTTTGCTTTACGTCCAGTAGCAAATATTTCTATAATGACTATAACACATAAATTTTAAATACAATAGGTAGGTCGTACAATAGGAGGTCGACAGTGAGGTTGGACGTGAAACTTTAAAATACCACTAGAAAATGAGGGTATATTGAATAAGGACAGAAATTAAGACTTGAAACAGCAGGCAATATTTGGACCACTCAAATAATAGGTGCAAGATTTTTTAATTTGATCCATAAAATCTACCCTGAAGTCGATCATCCATGTTTAAGTGTAGTTTACAATATCATTTCACGCATCCAATTTAGGTTAGATACTTTAAGCTTGCATTAGTAACTGTGAGAATTCTGTGAAACTGTATTGTGTATTGTACTTTAGTTTTTGGTATGATATTCTGTACTACCGATCACTACCGCTCTCTTGGTTGGTCTCGTGTGGGGGCGTTCGCCTCGAGAGCGGGAGGTCATTAAATTTGTTCGAATCCCGAACGGGTCAAACAGTGAAGTTAATTAAATTGGTATTCTATTTCAATGCTTAACACGTGGCATCATAGATTAAGAGCACAGACCGGCCGGCTCAGAGTCGGAAATGTGTCCGGGTCGGGTGACTTTTCTTCCTGCAAACTGATATCTTGTGAACTTACACTATAAAAAAAACCGACTCAGTTTGTCAGTCTAGTAAAAAACGGGGTTAATACTCTTATTATATTTACACGTAATCGTCCTGAATCTTAATTTTATTCGCCGCTGATCGTCACCCACTATCATTATTTATTTTACCGTTTTACTATACAGTGAAGTGTTTATCTTTTACTGGTATATATTAAAATTTCTTAAATTTTCACCAATCAAAATTAAAAAAATGGCAGGTGAAATTTTTCAAACACTTGTGATTGTTGGGATTATTATCTTTGACGGTAAATAATATTAAATCAAATGTGCCTTTTCGGATATATAATATTTATATTATTTATTTATTTATAATATAAAAATATTATTGAATTAACTCCGTATAACTATTATTTAGTCATGGGTCGGTTTTGAGCTTATTATTCTGTTTACGGAATGTTCTATAAAAAAAAGACCGAATGTTGACTCTAAATATTTTATTAATCTATGTCTTTGGGTTGCTGTCGCATTAATGTATACCTTTATCTCCTTTTATTCATAGCCAAGATTCGCTTGGGTATGGAAATATTGACATCTCTAGACCTCTCCCGTCCCACAGTATACCCTTGCTAAATGGGTGCGTTCGTTCGGCTTATTGGTTATATAAATACGCAGCTTTGTCCGATCAAAATATAATAGGAATGTATATCAGATGCCTGGTTCAGTGAGAATTCCACGCTATTTTTACCTTTAAAAAACAGTAGAGGGAAAGACAATCTACGCACGAGTTGAATGATTGAAATGTGTAAACAACAAGAAAGGTCAGCTTAATCTTTTTAAATAAGTCGCATGGCTGATTTTAACAACATTTTTGTGACTTTTGCTAGAACAATAGTAGATGAAAAAATATATAACAAAACCGATCAGCAAGACAATATAAAAAAAAGAAATAAAACGCTCAAAATAAGTTGAATCTTTTTTTTATAAATTGTTGTCAACCTTTTTTATCATTTTTTTTTTGCTTTGATGACAACTATTATACCAGTCTGAGATATAAATAAACTTGAAACAGCAAATGTTGTCACCTAGACGAGACAGCCGCCATTGTACGCTTCAATGTATGAGTTATTGCCACTCAAAGAAGATTGTTTTTTTCTGTTCTAGTCCCTCCCCTATTAGTTTTGCTGAAAATTATACAAAGTAACCCCTGATGTGTACTACGACAATGTTTTTAAAAAGATTAAATGCAAAGAGAAAAATGATGGAAGAAATGCTAAGATTTACGCATAAAAATTCAAATGTAAATAAAAATGAAATATATAAAAATTGGAAAACTGTTTGAGACTATTATCAACTGGGGACAAATGATTATATAAATCACTACAAGAAGCTGATTAATTTATTGCTCCTTAGTGTCAAGTGGCCATATGTCATGCATATTCACGACTAGATTCAAAGTGGATCAATTTGAAGCAAATGTTTACAGATTTAGAGTGGTACTTTTTAGAATAAGGCAGAGCGTTCGCTAGAGGTATAACGTATGCCGTATTAGAATAGATTTGAACCATAATGATCAAACTCGTAAGTTAAGCCCTCCTTCCCTCTTTTTTTCTCCACGATAGACAAATGCCATAAACAAAACGTCATGAATTTACAATCAATACCGGCCACTATAAGTAAATGAGATATGGACTTTTTTTTATAAATTAATTCCTATTGCAGCCAACATCTCCCGGTTCGGGACAGGTTATTTATTTCCACAAAATACCGCCTGATTATTGATCGACGATATTTAAGCAACCAAAAGCACTTTCAATAAAACAAATTCTTGAAATTGTAAATTAAGGTATTTTGCTGGTGTGTTTTTTCCCAATCCTATTTCGGACCACCTGATTTTAAGAGGGCGTATCTAATTAGTCATGCCCGGTTAACTTTAATTGAATTGAACCTCAACTTAAAGACCTACATCGGGTAAATAAGTTCGCGGTACAATAAGTAGACAATAGAAATCCTTTGTGAAATAAGATCGTCCCTGGTATTTTAGAAAATAAATTTGCGTTGAATAACAATGAAAAACGCATGAGCAGGTTTGTAAGAAAAGTATATTCTATATTTGAACCTAGCTTTTCTTATTATTAGCGCTGGTGGTGCGTTTTCATTTCGCATGCTAAGGTTTGTATTTAAGGTTTGTACAATTTACCAATTTTGTATTTAGAGTAAGAATCTACGAAGAAATCAGTGTAAAAAGTCAATTGAAAGACGTCAAGACATCCACAAATTTGTTCTTATAATTTTCCAATGATACCAATCAACACAATTTTCAATCAATAAAAAAATGAGGTTTGCACTCTATACTTTCTAAAAAGAATACGTTCCTGCTGCTCAAATAAGGTCAACAGCCCAGTGATATATGAACACTTAGCTGTTATGTCATAGAAGAGAAAAGGAACATGGAGTTTTGACTCAGAAAAAATATCTGAAGAGATCGGTTGTCATCTTTGACACAATTATTTTCGAAAAGTTAAACAATCAAACACAGATGCAAACTTTGAATTGTTTGAAAAATACAGATATTAAAAACGGTTAGATTGTTTTGGAAACGAAAGCAAACATAATTTTTCAGTCTATTGGTTCACAGAGTCAGCGATTATGTGCTTGAGCGTATCAAATTTCCAATGTTAACATGTAAAAACAAAGACAAAAATGTATATACATTGCATCTTAATTGGAGCGGGAAAGAATTAAGCACATTTGAATATATACAAAACAAAAACCATTCACAATGTATATGACCGGTTTTTTTATTCAACTGTAAAATATTGAATACATGATCCAAATGACTTATAACAATTTTAAAATAACGGTAGTCAAATAAGTTATATTCTCCTGAGTTTCATTCGAAATACACTCTGTGCCCCATACATAAGCAGATTCGCCATTCATTTTTGAATGTTGTGTTCCAACAAAGATCATAAAAATGATGAAAAGTTAAAAACCTCTTAGAAAACAGAAAAAGAACAGAAAAACCAACGGAAACAATTATGTGTTAATGTTATATATTTATCTTAAAATTATATATTTTGTACATCAAAAACCATATTTTTCTTATAACATTTACTAGGATTTTTCTAACATGCATACCATGTTCAACACACAAAATGTTAAAGCAAATCTACTATAATTAAATCTCTTATCAGAGCCCAATTCAAAACATTAAAATGCAAAAAAGAAAGAAAAAAAAGAAAATGATTCTATCCAAGTTTGTCAGATGCGAATTTATATTGAATGTTTGGAATCTTTGAAAACGTCTTTCTTTTCAAATGTAATTGTACTATAATTTTTGAAAGTCAGCTTTGTGAATGGGTATGCTGATCTAAAACATACAAGGTCAGAAACAGGACTTGTCGATAAAAGGTACGTGAAGCATTATCTAATCAGATACTGTTGTCAACTGTATTTGAACTCTAATACTAATCAGGAGGTAAACACAAACACACTAACCTTTTCAAACACAATTAGGTGAAATTTAATCAAGAGGTTTAACTATCTATACATGCTATAAAAACAGGTTTAATCCACCATTTTCAAAATAAGAAAATGCTTGTTCCATGTCAGGAATATGACAGTTGTTATCCATTTGTTTGATGTGTTAGGGGTTTGTCTTATGTTATTTGATTACGGACTTTCCGTTTTGAATTTCGTTCGGAGTTTTTGTTAGTTTACTTTTTGCAGTTTAGAAAGATTGACTTTTTTAAATATGACGATGTAATTGTAGGATATCGCATATTGATAAACTTCAGACAAAAATAAAGAATGATTGATCAATTCAGATAACTAATTAGATGTTTTACAATTAGTAAAAGTAGTAATTGTTTGACTGGTTAAGTGACCTGCTTTTCAAATGCACATAAGTTACTTAATTTTAGAAATCCTATTTCTGCAGTCATAACTGGTTTTTCCTCGGCATATCGATTGATCTATTTTTAAAACATGAAAACTTATCTTCGTCAATTGATTTAGAAACTAAAAATAGATTCACACCTATTAAATGCACTTTAACAACATCTAAATGTACAAAGGTAACACACTTTTTGATAAATAATATGGAAGGAAGTTAATGCAACATTAACATTTTAGTTTCATTACTATCAAAACAGAATAACGGTTTAAACATTGTCACAAGAATCTTCCTGATGTTTGAGTAACAGGAATTTCTGCAGAGTGATTGTCAATGATATTTAAATTTGTTATTTGATAAAAAAAAAATAATCCATAGAAGACAAAATTTAACTAGGAGTACATCAAGACTTTAGTTTCTAGATGTACTTGCAATACTGGTCAAAGCAAAAACAGAAAAAAATCCATATTTATTAAACATATTATTTTACACCATTCTTTTAATAACAGTCAAAGTGCTAATTTATATACCAAAATATACATTGGCCGCATAATGGGATGTAGTTTAAATTTTCCTCTTTCTTTACAAATTCAGCATTACTAAATGTTGAGTTAAACTGTAGATTGAAAATTGGATACATTACATAATTATTACAAAAAAACTGGGAAAAGAAGTTGAATAGTCCCTTATAGGGGTAAATTCAGTAAATAAATATACGTCATCAGGGACCGCCCATTCGGTGGAGAGCTTTCTGTATAAAACTGAAGTCGTGGGCTCTTCTGATTGGTAGATTATGTTTGTAATCAATATTTTGGGATAGATAAATCAAATCTAATGTGAAAAAAAATAAGTGCTGAATGTACTATTTGGGATACTAAATTCAAGTCATTATGGTATAACAATCTTTTTATTATATGAGTAAATGTGATTGTTAAAAGGGTTTAGGAAAACATTTCCAACGAAGGTAGTAACAACAAATCACAATTTAAAGTGATCATTTTCTGTAATAAGTTCATTTTCCAATTGTGAGTAAAAAGGTGTGTTAAACACCTCTAGGGAATTTACACAGGCAAACACCAAAAAATATCATAAATAAGAATGAAATTCCTCGACAGATTAAAAACTTAAAAATCATGAATGGGGTTTGCATAAAAAGAAATCATTCAGGTGTATAGTTAAACCTCCTATACACATGTACATACATACTTAAAAATATATCATAGTTGGTGTTGCACACATCAAATATATACAATATTAGGTCAGTGTCAGAAAAAAAATTGAATGAGGCTGAGAAACTGGAGAAGGACGAGGTTTTGATATGTCTGAACCTGTTATACTGAATTATGGATCTCATTAAATACAATTCTTCATAGTTTTAGTCAGAGCTAGTAAGCTCTTTTTGAGATAGAACAATGGCCAGTCAATAACAGCTTTTATTAGAATCTTTCAACTGCACTATGTAGGTTTAATTATAGATCTAATTTTAAAGCTTTTACTTTTGTCCCCTTTTACTTATCTACGTTGAAACAATAAAGTATCATAATTTTAGGAAACAGTAAAATAACAACAACAACATAATCTCTCCACACTTCAAAAATCAACGTGATTTAAATAGCTTTTTTCTATTTTAAATTTAACAGACCTGCTCGAGATTATCTTCAGATAATACCGTTCGGTCAATAGTGAACAGAAAAACTTTATTCAATATGTAAGGAAACTGGTTGTGTAATTTTATTTTCAAACGAACGCAAGAACGTTTATATTGCATCTTCAAACCTACGAAATTTAAAAGTTCAATTTACCGACATTAAGAAAACACAAACCCAATATTAAAATTTATCAATTCAAGCCACTTCAAAAACAATCACACATACAGTTTGCAGATTCCTATACAATGTGCAAGCTGTCTTGGATTAAACGACTACAGCAGCATATACCTATATCATATGCATGGGCCAATAGTATATATCTAACCTCCTTTGTAGATATCATGACTATTGTTGATACTAGTCAACTTAAGATTAGATATAATGCCAATCGCATTAGCCGCAATTAACAGAATAAACACAGTTCTAGTTCCACACTTATTATTATTATTTTCTCTATTAAAAACAATGGTAAACAGCAATGGTTGCAAATTGGGTCAAAAGCCAATAAGTAAGTTACCTGCTATTTATGTTGATTTTATATGATATAATTTTTCAGTACAAATTATGAGTGTACACGACAGGCGCAAAAATGCGAAAAGGTACCGGGGGAGTGTGCGAAGTGGGTGGGTGGGTGGTGTAAAATGTTAATGTTGTAAAAATTACGCACAACCCTGTGTTTATGACTTTCTAGGTCACACTTTCCCCGTATAAACGGACATTTATTGTCCTTTTCAATAATATGTAAAACACAATACACATTATTCATTTCACCTGAAAATTTTCTTTTTTTTCAAATATTGTCTTATTTTATAGTGTATAAAAAGCTTCAACAGAGGAGAAAGATACCAGAGGGACAGTCAAACTTACAGATAGAAACTAAACTTACACCACCAAGGCTAAAAACAAAAAATACAAACAGACAAATAATAGTTGACAAGACACAACATAGAAAACTAAAGACTTAGCAACACGAATCATTCACTACGTATCATTTTAACAACTATAGTCCGGGATCTTGACAAAATGTTCCTAATATCATAAGTGGACTTATATTTCAAGTGACACTTGGGATATTAGAAATATTTAACAATATCAAAGCAGTTTTTCACCGTAAGATAATAGGTAATGAAAAATAAATAATCTTGTTTTTATCATTCCACACTGTTGAGCAGCGATTCGCTTGTCATTATAAAATTTGACACAAACAATATTAATCATTGTCTCCCTTTAAGAAAATTGTATACTTTTGTAAACATGTTTACATATTTACACTACACAATAAGGATTATTTAAATGTACACTAACATTCTAGTCAATTGGTTTTTTTTTAAATTATTCTCATACATTGTCATATGAAAGACACTGTTACTCCCATATAATTGAACAATTGTCTGTTTTATTGTTTGGATTTTATCATGCAATAGCAATATACTATTACTTTTTTGTCTATTGTCTATTGTTTAGTTTGTTTGGTTGTAACACCTATAATTATATTCCTCTTTGAATTAAAAAATCACATGACACTGGACAACTATAGAAACTGTTGACGTAAACAGGAAGCAAGACGAAGTTGGGTTAATGAGCGCAAGTTCGCCTGTTAATTGTTACAACATATTCACATACCAGCAGTTACAGTAGTATCTGTTACAATAAACATCACTTTTAGTACGAAAAAAAAACAGAAGACAAAGTTTATTTATATTAAAACGTAAGTCGTCTTTCGATTTCAATATAATTTGTCATGATATCCACATTTTAAAGGTATTAGTTTTTTAGTATTTTGTTATTAATAGTGTCAAAAGTAACCATATGCTTGGTATTTATTTGTAAGTATTTACTTTATTTTCCTTTACTAATTTTGTTATCAGGAGAATGGAATGTATTCAGTATACAAATGAGACAGCTTTATTGTATTTACCATGTTTACATATAGAATCCACAAGCACACACGCACTTTTTTACTTTTGCTTTGTGATTATCTGGTTGTAGTTCAGGGGTTATGAACACAAAATTACAGATCACCCTAATGTCAAACTCGATATAAAGTTCAACCTTTGAACAAAAGAAATATTTCCTTATACGTGAGGTTACCTGGGGTTCGAAATGAATAGGTACATTTTTTTTTATATTATACTTCAGTGGAACAATAAGTGAATCACCTGACCATACCTACTCCATTTAATTGAAGTGACATTGATAGTAGGTTGGACTGAATATATATATATATATATGAAAACAAATAATAACACATTGATTAGGAATTATTCAGTAAGTCCAATATAATTTATCTAAAAAAGATAAAACGTTAATCATGACTGGAAAAGGGGATTATTTAGCTTGGTCTGTAGCTACACAAAACATATTCACGCTCACAATAGTCTATTTGCATATAACCGACTTTTGCCTCCAGAACTAATATGTTTTCAACAGGTTAAATTCTCTATGGTAGGACATCCTGGTACTCGGTCAAGCAAGAGCAAGAGCATCGTATAGAAGTAAATTCAAGATTTTAATCGGTACAATTTAGAGGGAAAGTTAACTGTTTAAATGCTTTCTTCACATGACTAAATCACCAAATTCCACCGATTATATATTTTATTTCACTTTTTTTTAATGTTCGTAATTTACATAGTACCAGGTTGTCCTACCACAGAGTAGGTATCCGGTAGAAAAATCAGTAAAATGTCTGATATATGAAAATGGTCTATTCAACCTATTTATTGTAAGATTAGTCAATAATTACTAGTTGTTAACTCCCCTGATACATATTTTTATCAATTCTTAAATATCGAAAATTCATGGTTCATAAAGTAAAAAAAAAAGGATTTATTTTGCAGGATTACAGAGCCCAAGAGTTCAAATTCAGTGTGACATTGACTTTAAAGTATTAAAATTGAGAATGGGAATGGGGAATGTGTCAAAGAAACAACAACCCGACTATACATGCTATAGGGAAGACAACAGCGGAAGGCCACCAATGGGTCTTCAATGCAGCGAGAAACTCCCCACCCGGAGGCGTCCTTCAGATTACCCCTTAACAAATATGTATACTAGTTCAGTGATAATGGACGTGATATTAAGAATGGTATTATTTGCTTTTGTACAAACCATGTTGTTTTTGATTGAACAACATGACGATTTTTTTTGATTTATTTATGATGAAAGGGGACATAAAATAAGAATAAGTATTTTCTATTATGCCTCAGACATAATTTTTTTTTCAGAACGAAATGGCACGTAAAGTTAGAAAGATTAATTTTCTAATGTACAACTGACTTTTTTTTTATTTTTCAGGATGATATGTACTAGCAAGTAAAAATGACACGGTTTTTTTCTTGAACACTTGAGTCATTTCTTAAATGATGGCACCTCTTTCAGAAGAAGAAGAGAATTATATCCGATTGGCATTGTTATTGAAAGGAGTTTCACCAAGAGCTGTTCGTACTTTCTTTGACAAAGAATTTGCCCCTACCTATCTTCCATCAACTCTGACCAAAAACTACAACACTCTTTATGACTTGTTTTTGAAAAGAATTTTGAACCAGACTCAGTGGAATCTTTTGTTTCCAAAAAAAAGTACGTATCTCATATGTCTAAAAAAATAATGTATTTATGTTTTCAATCAATTTTGTATATTAACAATCTGATATAAATATAGATTTTGTGTCGATCCTTCGCTTACAAGAATTGACGACATATGATTATAATACGGTGATGAGTATTCAAGAGTCAATGATATATAAAACCATTATAATAAAAGTTCTCCCGCGTAGCACTTATTTAGTACTTCCAAATGGCATAACTCTTTTAAAAGAAGTCGATCGTTTACCAAAATAGAACTTGTCCGATATATTACTGATATTAACTTATAGTATAAGTAACATAACAATCTTGCATGAATTGTACCCGTTAGAGCGCTAGCGAGACCATTTTCCATAAATTTGATATTGCTAAGAAACATTACTGTTTTAACAAAAGTCGATAATTCACCATTTTAGGACTTGTTCCAAAATCTTGCTGATATAAACCTATAGTATAAGTTTTATACAAATCTGACAAGAGTTATACCCGTTAGAGTGTTTACAAGGCTATTTTCCATAAAGATGTCTCAGGGCATAAATCTTTAATAAAAAGTTAATCGTCCACTATTTTAGAACTTGTCCGAGAAATTGCTAATATTAACCTATAGTATAAGTTTTATAAAAATCTGGTAAATGTTGTACACGATCTAAGTAGACCGGACGGACAGACAAATGAATAGACGGACTCCCAGTATTTCCATGTCTCCTAAAAAAAATAACCAATATACATTTACAGGGCAACAGTCGTAAGAAAAGACACATGTCTTTATCGAAACAACGCATATATCCAAATAAGGATTTAAAAAATTGGTTGTGAAAGTCACTTCAGAAAAAAGAAATTGTGGATGACATTACGCTAACAGTAGCCTACGTAATATTTTATGATCAAACAAGTGTGGACACAGATAAGTGTGGATAGTATGTTTGGATGTTTGACAGTGTCTTATGACAAAAGGAGTTCTAAGTTTTTCCTATATGGTGGTATTAACTGTGTTGCACGATGACAACCAATCTGAGCATTAGGAGTGTCATTTGTTTTTACTTTTTTATGTTAAAGACGGGCATGGAGGAGACAGTAAATGCATTAGTTACCAAATGATTATGATAGAATATGTTCTTAATCTTTGAATTTGGATACATTTCGTAGCTAGGAGAGCAACACATAGGTTCATTTTTTCACATGTTTTTTTTTTCTAAATGGGAGATGATATATAGATTTGAAAACATGATATAAGGAGCCTGTAATTCAGTGGTTGTCGTTTGTTTATGTGTTGCATATTAGTTTTTCGTTTATTTTTTTAACATAAATAGGGCCATTAGTTTTCTCGTTTGAATTGTTTTACATTGTCATTTCAGGGACTGTTATAGCTGATTATGCGGTATTGGCTTTGCTCATTGTTGATGGCTATACGGTGACCTGTAGTTGTTAATTTCTGTGTCGATTTGGTCTCTTGTGGAGAACTGTCTTATTGGCAATCATACCACATCTTTTTTATATGTATTTGCTTACTATTCGTATGGTTCTATTTATATTACTTTGTGATGGATCGTCAGTATCATAAGATTTTTTTTTTGTTAAAATGTCAAATTGTTCCTCAGATTAGAATACATTTATTGCTCCATAAGTAACCTGATAGAATTTCAAGCATGTCAAGTGGATATTTATAATATCAACAACAACTTAATTAGTCTTAATATGTCTAAATATGTAAAAAAGTTATAGTATTCAAAAGGTATTGCAAAATTATTCCTTTTCATTTTTGTTTTGTTATATGGATACAAAATATAACTGATACATGTACCAATACAGTATTTGTTGTGGTATGAAACTGTAGTAATTAACATTTACTGTATCAATGTTCTGTTACTGGCTTTTTAACCTCCCTAACTTGGTCTATGACATTTTTTACAGACCAAACCAAGCTTGATAAGTGCTCCTCACACACATGTATAGATTATCAGCTTTTCTACACATGATTATCACACAATATTTGCCAGTGAACCGTAATGAAATTTTTTAGCGAGTGAGCCCAGCTAATGAGCTAAAATGAATCAAATTGTGTACTCAGTCAGAGTTGATGATATATTAATGTACATTGTATCTGTACAAAGAAAAAACCTGCAAATTTCAGTGGCGGATCCATAACTTTTCATAAAGGGGTAGGGCGCTCTGACTGACCAGAGGGTTGCCCACTCCTGTCATGCTGCGATGATTTCATATATAATCAACTAAATTTTTCCCATGCCCTGGATCTGTCTATGCATCTGTTTATCGTTCTGCGTAATAGTACTAATACTGACCTTTTTTCCCCTCCCTTACTTGCCCCATGACAGTTGCTTATCTGTTCATTGTTCTATCACTGTTTTTTTTTAGACTACAGATTTCATGTGTATAAACCTGACCTTAAACCCATGTTCTAGCGAGGAGACAGCTTTTGTACATATAAGCCAGTAAGCCGCGATGAACTTTAAGGCGAGTGGGTGCAGCTAATGAGCTAATGTGAATCAAGTTGTGTCCTCAGTGGGGGATATTTTAAGGGATCTATACGAAGAAAACCTGATTATCTGTGTATCGTTCCGTCACTGGCTTTTTCACCTCCCTAACTTGGCCTATGACATTTTTACAGACCAAAGCAAGCTTGATAACTGCTCATCACACACATGTATAGATTATCAGCTTTTCTACACATGAATATCATGAAATATTTGCCAGTGAACTGTAATGAAAATTTTTCGCGAGTGAGTCAAGCTTTAGAGCTAAAATGAATCAAATTGTGTACTTAGTCAAGAGTTGGTGATATTTTAATGTACATTGTATCTTTACAAAGAAAACACCTTCAAATTTCAGTGGCGGATCCATAACTTTTTATAAAGGGGTAGGGGGCTCTGACTGACCAGAGGGTTGCCAACTCCCGTCATGCTTCGATGATTTCATATTTAATCAACTAATTGTTTCCCACCTCCTGGGTCTGTCTATGCATCTGTTTCTCGTTCTGCGTAATAGTATTAATACTGGCTTTTTAATTCCAACTCCCTTACTTGATCCTAGACAGTTGCTTATCTGTTTATCGTTTTATAACTGGCTATTTTAGAATAGAGACTTCGATCCCCCCTCTTAAATAATGACTTATTTAGACTTGCCTTCTAATTCTATATAAAAAATCACAACAAAGAACATGAAAAATGACACCAAGTCTAATTTACTTCGACTACTGATCAGCTGATATGCAAACCTAAAAACAGACACAAAAATAACATAAAATAGTGATTGAAAGATTGATTGCACTTTTAATGTATAATTCAGACACGTGTTACATGAGGAGCCGGCTTGTTTACAAATAATTATGTCACATGAAGGCGCAATTACGTCACAATTTGCATCGATATTGCAATACACTAGTTCTCTCATACAGAATCCATTCTCATGCAACGTAAATGTGATTGGTTTTCAAATAAAACAGAAATAATGCATGTACAATTTTAGAAGAATTTGTTCATCAAATAGATTAGATTTTAAGTTATGACATGAATAGGTCGGGTTGACATTTCTGTCATCGGGGATAATATTGAGATAAATGGGATTAAACTGACCGTCAACAATGACTAGAGAAGCACATCTCGAGAACATTATAATAAATAAGCCATACTTACCAAAATAACTCTATATTAATAAACCCTATGGAAGTGAAATTTCACAATGGATCAAAATGATAACGATAAATAATTTTGATGATGGCGATGAAGCTGGTTAAATTGGCGCTAAAAATATTCTTACTCCTATTGCTTTACGTAATAAAATTTGTATAGAATTAAATTTGACTAAAGTTCATCATAAAAAAGTGAATATGCAGAAGCATGACAATATATTACTGATAATATGTGTATATATTTCTGTAAACGAAGTTGCCTGTATACTTCACGAAGGATTACATTTGAGCGCAAGGAGATCTATATTTGTGAATCGGTTTATTAACACCTTTGAACCCAGAGTCGAAGTTCAAGATGTGAACATATCAACGGAAAATTTTAGCGTTGCTTGTCCCATTGAGGCCATCTATTTTTATTGCGGGGTTTCACATATTTAAATCGGAATTATAGAAAAAATGGGATGTTGTTAGCAGAATCAAAACAGAAAATGATGAACACTTGATTATTTTCAGCAATACATAAATTGGATTGATGGTCTGTGTATTCACATTATTTGTAAAACTCTCCTTATTCCTGTGAAGCGTGTGCTTTACATCGAGGCTTGCTATACTTTACATCGACGCCACAGTACTTCAACCAATTAGAGAAGGTTTATTTGGGGCATTCGACCTATTTTAAGTCAGATTTGGCACATTTTAATCGAAATGATAGAAAAATGGAATATTGTTAGTACATATAAAATAGAAAAAGATGAATACTTTTAACTAAAGATGATTTGGATGGGGGTTCTGTGTATTCACATTATGTGTACAACTCTCCTTAATGATGCCATATTTTGGAGTTTCCGTGACCTAAATGGTTCGCGAAAATTAATATTTTTATAAATAGTATAGTAATAACCTACGAAATACATAACACGGTACATTCACACATAAATGTATCATTCTGTAATCAAAAGTTGTTTACTAACTGTTGACTTTTGATGTTACAGGTGTTCCTGATTCAAAAACATTCGATGTAACGTTAATGATCTGTTTGATAAGAAACTTGACATCTATTATTTCTCCAATCAATGGATTTGACAAGCTACCACTTTCAGGGGAAACAACTCCAGGAGCTGATCTCGCCAGAATAAAATGGTACAGAAATATACTAGCTCATCACGAAAGTAACACGATGACAACAACTGAATTCAATACAGCATGGACAAATATAGCAGATGTAAGTGTATTAAAGATCATTATAACAAAATGGTATATTCCCACCACTAATAAATGACATAAACGTATTTAAGACAACTTTTTGAAAATGTATGGATTTCAACGCATCTTTAAATTGTATTTGATTTGGCTATCCGTCTGTTTTACTTCGGTTTTCTAACTAATTTGAACTGGTGAGTATTTTCTAATCACGAACCGCTCGTCTTACGTACATCAATTACTAATCTTGTTATTATTGACGAAGATTAATCTCTCACTAACAATACCTTAGATCTTTTCCAATCTTTGTTTCTATTCATACAAGGACAAAACACAATATTGAACTCATCTGGTCAAGAGTCATGGTCAGTGATGCAATTAATTGACAGTAATGTTTTTGGAATCGGAGTATTTTACATATCCTTCTTCAAATTTAAACGGTCTCCATTATCATAAATAAACATAAAATTTTCCTGTTCCTGTTTAGTTATAAACTATAAAGGTGATTTATGCTTCTATGATGTTCCTGTAATTCTTTGTAATAACTGTTCTATAGGCTGTTACTAGAATTGGGGGTTCGTCATTAAATCAAGAGTGCCTAGAGTTAAAGGTGAAAATATTGGATCAGTCAAATCAGGAAATCATGCTCGAAATCAAACAATCGCAAGAAGAGATGAAGGAGTTGAAACGAACAATAGACATTGAACACTCAACCATAAACATCATGAAGGAAAATCTTCAAGATCTGCAAGATTCCCACATTACTTTACAGACAGAACACTCACGAGCTACCAAAAATTTGAAAGAAGTCACAGAAATTTTAAAAGATCCAGTACCATGGAACATGAGAGGTACTTTAATCTTATAATTATACTGCATAAAAAATGCATAGTAATTCATCAAGGATCTTACACACGTAACATGAATCTTTATATGATTCGAGAATTGTTTATATGCGGAAACGCTTTTAAGCTCACTTCTCTCTACAAATAGGTGCAGTCCTAACTTGTACAGCAAATTAACTTGCTCACCATACATTTCGACCGGTCAAACATAACCTACGAAAGGATTTAGAACTGCTCTTATCAGTCCTAGGACCATAGAAAAGTTAACGTGAAAAGATGACTTGGTCTATGACTGCCGAAAAAGTCAAATTTGATATAGGTCCGCTTCTTTTATCATTTAACTTCGAAACCAGACCTGCAATAAGTTAATTTTAATTTTGACTTCGATCGTACCAGACCTTATTATTTTTAAAATAACCTTTTGAAAGGTCTACTCAATTCATAGTCAACTTGTAACCAGGACAGCTCTACATTTATTTTTAAAAATGTCTTTCGTAGTACGATCGTGTAGATCGCAGTAAGGTCGTAATACGGTCGTGGTGATATCTTCAAGATCGTGATGAACGTGGCTAACTTTGAACATGTTCAAAACAATCGTGGTGCGGTCATGGCGAAATCAGGTCGTAGTAGAAGCGTAGTGAGAGCGCAGTAAGGTCGTGGTAAGATCGCTGTACCATCGTAGCGAGAGCGTAGTGAAAGCGTGTTTCTATTCGTAGAGACTGCGCTACGATCTCACAGCGACGTTACTACGACCACACTACGACCAACACGTTCTCACTGCTACCAATCTACGCTTCCACTACGACTAAACCACGTTTACACCACGCTGTTCAAGATCATAGTACGATTCTAGCACGCCCATGCAGTCCTCAGGACGCTCTTCTTACGACGTGGCTACGTTCATGCTACGAACATCATGCTCATTGTCATTTTCACATGAAAAGCTCTCCATGTTTTGTTTGTCTTTATGTAATTTGGACCTCTTGTCCTTTTCTCCAACCGCTCAACCATGTTTGACACATTTGTGTCATCCCTGCTATCGTTCACTTAAACATCGTCATTTGAGCTTGATAGTTAGGTCGCAGAATAAGCGCGGTGAGAACGTGGTATAATCATAGAGGGATCGGTGTAGAAGCGTAACGAGGACGTAGAAGCATCGTGAAAGCAACGAAAATTAACATTTTCATATGCCGCTCATACCGCGACCTTACCACGATTGGAATTTATTTTAGATCGCGGTAAGCGTGGTGCGATCGTTGTCTAGTGGGACTGGGCTTCATGTCGATATGGATTGTATGATACAAATGACAACCATATTGAAATATAATGGCTACAAAATTTTCTCTGCATCAATTTAGTGTGCAATCATGTTCTCTTTTACTCAAAATATGAACTCATAACAACAATTTAAGAAGTTAAGATAACTCAGGCTGGCTCGTATAACATATATATTTGACCATATCAATCAAAACTGACCATATTTGCAGTTTAGTATGCAAATGTAATAGCTACACGATTGATTAGTAATTCATTTTTATATGTTTCGATGGAAAGGTTGGTACATACATTAGCAACACTAATTCATGGTGCCACGTGCACATGTAATTTGCTTACAAGTCCGCATCAAATGAGACTACCACCAGATGTAAGAGGTGTTCGTGTTGCTTAGTCTTTAGTTTTTATTCTTTGGTCTGTCTGTTGATCTTTTTCTTTTTAGCCATGGCTTTGTCTATTTATTTTTTACTTATGAGTTTGAATGTCCTTTTGGTATCTTTCGCACTATTTCACATTGTCGAAATAAGGCCAAAAATCATTTAAATCAGCGAATATCGTCAGCAAGACTAGATCAACATAAACGTCAAATTGGCAAAATCGTCAGTTGACTATTTTTTCAACTACTGAAGACAATTAAATCCATTTTTGTGTTTTGCTTACTCTCTTGAACACTACAAAAGATAGATAGATACTTAAGGTAAAATTACTAGCAAGAAATGAAATCTACAATATTGGAGTCACGAACGGCAGGTTTTGTAGTCTTAAAACTTAAATGCACGAAAAGAGTGATGTCCCTTTATGGCTAAGGCTTAGTGAGATACCGCTAAAGACAAAATATAATTTTCATAAAGTTAAACAACATGATGGAACCAGAAATTGAAGCATTAGTTAAACAAATGTCAAAAGATCGTTTTAAACGTCTTCTAGAAGACATGCAAGGTATACAAGAAGAGTTATTAGACCCCGAGGTGGACATTTCAAATCAAAACAAAACAAATATGGCGTCATATTCCGTGGTATTGTCAAATGCAAACACCACCACAAACCATAGCAAAACAGTTGGGGCTGATAATATTACAGATGAATCATATGATCCAATTGACTATATAAAACCCATATTGCCGACAAATACCAATGTATTTGGTTTTGTTAAACCACCGAGACGCCTATTGCTTACGAACATAGAAATATACAACGCCATTGATACAAAAATTCCAGCTGAACGGATAAAAGGTATTCAGAGAATCCGTGATATGTGGTGCATTTGCATGGATAACGAGGAAGACAAACTGTCTCTGTTAGTGACAGGAATGAACTTGCGTGGCAGGCAAGTTCCCCTGCACTCTCAAAATCCCCGAAATCCAGGCAATTTACAACCAGATACCATCAGAATTATAGTGAAAAATGTGCCGATTTCAGCTGATGATGGGCAAATACATAGAGCTCTTACATGACAGGGTTGTGACATACAGAGTCTCTATAGAAAACGGTTGAGGGTAAAAGGCAAAATCACTAACTGTCAAAATGGAGACAGAATTATTATTAGTAAGTTGTTAGACAAACCTATAGCCAGAAGTTTACAAATAAGCAAATACATGGCCATAGTTATGCATAGTGGGCAACCTGAATTTGAAACCAGAAGCTCTAACAGTGATGGCAATACAAAACCATGCTATAAATGCTTGCAAGTGGGTCATTTTGTGTATGACTGTCCAAAGGATTGGGTGTGTAGAAAATTCAAATTACCTGGCCACAAAATGATGGATTGTCCTAATGCATTCCAAGTAGTAGGCAACAAAGAAAAACAAATAGTGACCACTGATTAGTTTAAACATATTTATTTATAGTGGATTGGGAAACAAGCTTTGCAACTTATAGTAATCCCTTTCCTCTTTGCGGGTGCGAGTGCTGCCTTGCAGCGGCATTAGCCCGCTCTTTTTCGAAATCTACAAGGTTGTCTTTAACGTGCAAGAGATATGACTATCTCTTAACACGGGTCAGCCACTTATCGTCCCCTTCCGACGGCCGACTATCATCGTTTCCTCGAGACCATACTCACAAATGGTGTCAAGGGAGAACCGAAAATTCAGTTCCTGAAATTTTCATCCCAGACGGGAATCGAACCAGGAACCTTTGTGTTAGTAGTCCGATGCACTAACCACTCCACCACGGCTTTGTCAGTCAACTGAACAGTCTGAGAAACTAAACCCAAAAAATGTGGCAAACAAAGTCACTGCATTATAAGTTGATAAATAAACATAACGAATTAGATGGACGATTAGTTCTCTTTGAATGTAGAAATTGATGAAAGAGTTGTTACACTTATGTGTATATATGCACCTAATTGTAAAAGTAATAGGATATATTTTTCAAAAAAGTAAATAATATATTAAAAGAACAAGGCATAGGAATTACGATAACGGGGGAAGATTTCAATGATACGATGATAGCAATAGACAGGAAAATACTCGTTCAGAAGTAGAAAATGTCCAATCAGTAAATAATTTAAAATCTTTAATAAAAATAAATAACTTAACAGACCTTTGGAGATATTCAAATAAAAATGAACAACAATATACTTGGCGAAGATAAATCTCACTAGTAGAATGTTGTAAAATTAAACCTGCAGTTATTGATTCTACGGATCATCAAAGTGTTTTTATGAAGTTTAGAACTGGTGCATAAGAAAAGGGAAGGGGGTACTGGGGGAAAAAATTCTATATTAGAAGATAATGACTACATACAATTAGTTAATAATGAAATGGAAAGCTGCTTTATGGGTAATCGTAATTTTAAAAACCTTGGTTTAGCATGGGATATATTTAAAATAAAGGTATAACTTATTGTAAATCTAAAGCAAAATTTACAAGAGAAAACTTACGAACTCTTGAAAAAAAATTAAAAAAAAAATTGAAAATTAGAGATGAACAAGAATCTGAGAATAACGTTTTAGAACTCGAAAATAATATTGCCAAAATTTACGAACAAAAGGCTAAAGGGGCTCAAATAAGATCACGAGAGAAATGGGTTGAATTTGGGGGAAAAAATAACTCGTACTTTTTAGGTTTAGAAAAACAGAGACAGGTAAAAAAGTCAATCAATAAATTAAAAGGGGACAATGGTAAGAATTTAACGGATCAAAGTGATATACTATGTAGTATTAGAGAATACTATAAAAAGTTATACTCGACGCAAAGCCCTGATAAAACATCAAGCGATAAATATATATTTGAGACAAAACTCGATAAAGAAATGGATAAAAATGATCAATCACTCTGCGATGGGGATATTACAGTAGAAAAATGCTCAGATGCTATTTATAAAATGAAACTTAATAAATCCCCTGGATTAGACGGTTTAACCGTTGAGTTTTATAGAAGATTTTGGGATAAATTAAAGTTCATAGTAGTAAACATTCTTAATATTGGATATAAAGATCAATCACAGCGTACAAGTGTATTAACGCTTTTATTTAAAAAAGGTGATTCATTGTCACTGGATAATTACCGTCCTTTTTCTCTTTTAAATATTGACATAAAACTTCTATCGTATGCTCTAGCACAACGATTGAAAAAATCTTACCAAAACTTATTAAAGAAGATCAGACTGGATATGTTAAAATAGATTTATTGGTTTTAATCTTAGACAGATACAAGATATTATTGATTTTACTGATTTATACAAAATTGAGGGGGCTATAGTCTTTGTTGATTTTTCTAAAGCGTTTGACTCTCTAGAATGGAATTTTATGTTTTCGGTTTTAAAACATTTTGGATCTAATGAATCTTTTATAAGATGGGTTAAGACTTTATATAGCGATATTCAAACATGTGTAATGAATAGTGGTTGGATATCTGAGGTCTTTAAAACACAAGGGGTATACGTCAAGGATTTTCTTTATCCGCGTTATTATTTGTTTTATCTGTGGAAATTATGGCTTCAAGATTAAGAAGCAATACTGATGTTAAAGGTATGAGAATCAAATTAGATTGCAAAAACCATACTATAAAAATTTCGCAACTGGTAGATGATACTACTTTATTTTGTTTTTCTAGATATGATCGATGTTCAAGTAGCTATGAATGCAATTGAAATTTGTGGTTTTTATTCAGGACTGAAATTAAACAGAAACAAAACAGAGGGGTTATGGGTAGGAAAGCTTAAATCATGTAAAGAAAAGACAAAATTGAGGGAATCAACTGGAGCAATGGACCAGTTAAAACTCTTGGCAGTTACTTTTGGCATTGTAGAGAGGAAAGTGAAAAGCTAAATTGGGTAAATAAGATTGTAAAGATGAATAAAATATTTTGTTCTTGGCATAAAAGAAATCTTACTATCTTGGGAAAAATTTTGATAATTAAAACATTAATTGTGCCCATTTTTACTTTTGTAGGATCTGCTTGCAGAGTTCCAGAAAGTTGTTTAAAAGAATAAGAAAAAAGTTGTTTTAAATTAATTTTGTTGGGGATAATAAACCAGATAAAGTAAAGAGAAATTCAATTATTGGTCCATATGAAAAGGGGGGATTGGACATGGTAGATATTATATGTTATTCAGGTCTCAGACAGGGTATATACTGTGACTTTCCCGGCTTAGTGTTTATATCCCCTGAGCCGAAGGCGAAGGTTGATATAAGCCCTGAGCTGGGAATGTCACAGTATACACCCTGTCTGAGACCAGAATTACACATATATTACGGATTACATGTACCCCTGACTTAATGTTATTTTCCAGTGCAGGTATTTGTTGAACATTCACAATGCAGCATGTATATTCATTACATGTTTTTGGTCTTTTTAATATTTTGAGTAATTCATTTAAATGCACGTTTTTTATCTTGACAATTTTTTTCAGTTAAAAAATAGTTTCAATAACGTTTTTAGATATCATATTTTGTGTTTGTATAATGTATGTGTACACATGTATATGGCTTTGTTTTTTACAACACATATAGTGAAAAACCCAATCTGATATGTTCGGCATACGTGAAGAATTTTCTAATTTGCTCTAAACATAATTTTATTGTGTATGTAATATTTCATAATAACACTTTTAACATTAAATTTAAGTATTAAAAGTGTAAATTGCGTGATTTTGTATTAAAAATGTATTGTTGACTGAAGCACGTCATTATTTTCCCTCTGTGATCCTCTGACATTCCTTAGTGTTCAGTACAGCTTTTGACTACGTTACATAGTAACCGATGCAATGATGACGTTATTGAGGTTCTAATAGAGCTTTCTTACAAATTGACGAAAGGTACGTACGCTTGGCGAATCATACGTAAGACTCGTTTTAGGGATCCTTTATTTTGACATATTTTAATTATAGTCGTGGAATTTCGGACAATTATCCTACATGCAACGACACTTATTAAATTGGATTTTTCTTGAGATATATTTAGGATTTTGGGACGTACGATAGGTTAAAATATGAAATCACCAGGTTGAAGGAGATAACACTTCAAACTTTCCTAAATATAGAGTAGTCAGAAGAAGAAAAAATCCCCTAATAGACTTAAAACCGGCCCCTCCCCTACTCTTCAATATTACAACGTTACACTGTTTAACCTAAAAAAAATGTCAAAGCAAATATATTGTCTTCTTCCCTTACAGAAAAATAAGAAAAATCAAAACACAAATACTTCCTTGATTCAAAATTTACAACGCTCAAAACGATAAAATGAATAAGAAGAAAAAAAATGACCTTCATACTATGCCACTTGCTGGTGTTCGTTTAATAACTTTTGAATCATCGCCTCTCCCCTTGTAATATTTATTGCCCCCCCTAATGTGTATGTATGATACACCGGAGCAATGGAAGGGTTGTTTTAGCGTATAATTACGTTTTGCCTATAGTCCTGAACATTCATGAAATATTAGCCACTGGACGATAAGTGACAACTTCCCGTCTATCTTCCAAACATGTGAACTGTTAAGTCGTCAATATAATTACATTAGATGTATGTTTCATTATAATTCTTTATTCTGATTGGCTAACTGCACATCACGTGTTATTCCGTAAGTAATTGCATTACTCAATAAAACTTTTCATTCATGATAACACGTGATCCCACAATAAAGTGCACAGGTGAATTAAATAAAACAATTATAAAATTCGTGTTTTCATGATCATAGCTAAAAAATATATTATAAGTATTGAATGCTTCTTTTTGTAACTTCATAGGGCTGTAAAAGCGTTGACCGTGCGCACATTTTTAGAATGAAGCGCTTCCGCGCTTTATAAAAAATGTACTTCGGTCGCTTTTACACCCCAATGAAGTTACAAAAAGAATCATTCTATTCTGAAATAAAATCCTCAATATATATGGTGCAAAATTGCAGATTTATTTTCCTGATATAAAAAATCTGTTTTTTTTTCTAGATTTATTCAACATTACTTTTTAAAAACATTGTAGCATCATTTTTTAGAAAATCTCGATATTCCACTTTGACAATTTGCTGAAAGTGTACTACATGTATAAAAAATAAAAATAAATGTGATTCTTGTAGTTAAATTTAGACTAACGTACTTCAATAATGCCATTGAAATGTTAATGTTAAATGTTTTCGTGAAACTCGTGCTTAAAAAATTCCCGCGGAAATGTATGTACTCGTGGTTTACGTAAGTAACGTATCGGGCGTAAGTGTATTTGACACTATTTTTCTCTGCTTGATTATATTAAAATCGTGTATTATTTACGATATTATTATTTTTAAAAAATAAACTTGATTTAGAAAAGAATGCTGTTTTACTGGATAAAACAAAGACTCTTTTAATAACTGTTATTGTGGAAAGGAAATACGCGCTCCATTTACGTTCGTTCGTACCTTTCGTCAATTTGTAAGAAAGCTCTAATTGGACATACAAACGTCGTATATACCCCGGCAGTTTCCTGAATATATACTGACATCTCTGTGTTGTTATCCAATGACAAACCTCGACACATTTGTAATCCGTAATTTAAGAAGTTATTTCACTGCTTTAAAAGCTATGTGGTTAAACAGACTGGTAAATGATTGTGAAGGAGGGTGGACAATTATACCTCAACACTATTTTTTATAATTTTGGGTCAAACTGGTTAGTGTTTCAAACAAACAGTCGGGATAAGACAGACGAAAGCATTGAAAGTATACCAGATTTATATAAAGATAATATTAAATGTTGGAAATTAACTGGTGGAGGTCTAACAAAAACCCAGAAACATTTACAGACATAAGAAAACAAATATAATGGAACAATAAATTTATTAAATTTGAAAATAAAGCTATATTTAAAAAAAAATGGATTAAAAGCGATCTTATATATGTAAATGATACCATAGATGAAAAAGGCTGTATTTCTCAAGACATCATTTTAAATAAACTAAAAAATAAATCGAACTGGATAGCTAAATTAATTTAGTAAGGAAATATAAACCAAAAGACTGGGCATCAATTTTTAAATCGGAAAATTCTATTAAAAGTATTGTTAATATAAAAAGAAACCAATTTATATTGGATGGTTTACCTATAAAATAAGAAGCATTAACAAACAAACTTTCATACAAGTCTATCTCTGATAAATAAAAAAATTGAACCAGCTATTGGACCAAAAAAATGATATAGATGATGTGATATATCAAAACTATTTATATAAATTTTTATTCAGATATTTGAAAGAAAATAAACTTAGAATTTTTAGATGGAAATTATTACAACATAAACTACCTACAAAGAAACTTGTATGCAGGTGGAAAATTGTAAACAATTGTTCTTGTAATTTTTGTACACAAGAAGAAGATTATGATCACTTCTTTATACTGTGTCCGTATTTAAAACGTTTTTGGAATGAAATAAATGAAGTTTTAAAGAACAGTAAAAATAACTTTTAGGATAAAACTAAGACACTTAGTATTTGGATATAAAACATCTGAAGAAGAATATTTTGACTTTAACTATTTTTTAACAATTGTGGGTTTTTCAATTTACAAAGCCTACTACATATCTGATCAAAAGACAAACAATGTCAATGTTTTCTCAATTTTTCTCAATGAGTTCAATAGTATAGTATGTTTGAAAATTAAAAGTAATGTTTTAGCAATTATCAGAAACATATGAATAGTCATATTAAGTGATATTATTTAATATATAAATGATTTAAAAAATGTAATATGTATTTTACAACTAATCACTACCCTGAGTGATTAGTGGATTGTAAAAGGGAACATCAGGAGGAGCTTGGACTCCTGAAGAATATTGTAACAAGCCAATATTTGAAATAAATATTTATTTATGTTGTTAAACAAAAATAAAAATATACGAATATTTGTATATAAATTTATCATATACTTAGCATTGATATGATAGCTTTTGCATATGTGTAATGAGCGGAAGTACACAAGCCATAATTTCCCACCCGGGCTGATAACCCATATCAGGTGCATCTCGTGCACAAAACCCATAATAGTGCCTCTCGTGCAAGTAACTTCCGGTACTTCCGGTATCGGTTGTTTACTTTTCCATTGTGACGTCAGATATATTTTATGACGACGTCAACATTTACGGGAACTTTTGTGGTAATAATTAAGTACTTGCTAACAAATGCCATTGACAATTATGAATCATTTTATAGTACAACAAGCATGGAGTAATAATGATCATAAAACTCTTCCAAATTTTTAATGTTTCAAAATGCCTCTATAGGAAATAGTAACATAAATAAATTTGGAGGCAGTGATGTTATTGTTTGGCAATGCTAGTGTATTTGTTGGATTCATAATTTAACTTTTATATAAAGTTTTTGACTGTTTTAGTTATTTTATTTGTTAATTTTCCATACATAAAACAATTATCGGACGTATATGATAAAGAGATTTATACATGGCCTTTTCCGTATCGGCCCGGGTATCATCCCTCGACCCATATCAGCACCTCGATTTCGTCTCGGGCTGATACCCGGGCGCTATGGAAAAGGCCATGTATTAATCTCTTTATCATATACTTCTGATAATTGCAATTTCACTAATTGTGTCACATACATGTATACGACAAAAAATTATCTTTATTTTTAGGACACATTAAAGAAAAATTGGAAACTTGGACTGAAAATGACAAATCATTTATTGAAACTAATGGTGCAAAACGTGTATTGGAGTGTATTGAAAAATATGGTTGCGTTGTTGTCACCGGAAGTTCTGGCTGTGGAAAGTCATCATTGGTGCGTCATGTAGCTATACAGATGCAAAATAAAGGCTGTGAAATTTTACCAGTATCGAATCCTAAAGAACTTATAAAGTGGCACAATCCGAGTAGAAAAACGCTGTTCGTTGTGGATGACTTTTGTGGAATATATACCTTAAATACAATAAAGTATGAAAACTGGAAAAATACAATGGAAACAATCAAATCACTAGTAGAAAAGAAACGAGTTAAATTAATTATGTCTTGTAGACTGCAGGTATACAACGATAGAAAGTTGAAGTCTTTATCATTGTATCAATCATGTGAATGTAATTTGTTGTGTGATGAAATGCGTTTATCGAAAAAAGAAAAACAATCAATAGCTAACTTTTACCTGAAAACAAATGCTTCAAAGATCTTTGAATCGTATGATTTGTTTGACTGTTTTCCTCTTTTATGTCAATTGTACAGCAAAAACACAAAACTGAGCATTGTAAATTACTTTCAGAACCCATTTACAGTTTACAAAGAAGAGCTAGATAAATTACATACAGAGGAAGCGAATGTGAAATACTGTGCACTTGCTCTATGCGTCATGTTTAACAACCGTCTGAAAGAAAAATGGCTTACACACGATGTGGACGATGATATCAAAAGTATTTTCAGAAACACGTATGAACATTGTAAAGTATTGGAAGGAACCTCGCGATTGATTCTACGTGATGAGCTTGATTCATTAACACAAACATTTATAAAAAAGGATGGTGATGTGTACCGAACTATTCACGATAAGCTGTTTGACTATTTAGCTTTTTACTTTGGCAGTGTCATGATTGATTGTTTAATCAACAATGCTACTAGTCGATTGATTCGTGAGAGGTTTTTATTTGAGAGAAAAAGAAAAAGTGATGAGTTTATCATTATTGTACCAGAAAACTATAAGGAAATGTATATAAAGAGGATGATAGATGACTGGTCTAAAGGAAACGTTGTAGATGTCTTCTCCAATATCAATACAGAAAATGAAATCTTTACAAAAAGATTTCTGGCACATATAAAGGGATTAACATTATCACAACAACAACGATTGGCGAATTCATATGACAAAAATAACAAAAGCTCTCCTTTAATACAATGTTGTTTCATTGGAGAAATTGATCTGGTATCTTGGTGTTTGCATGATTGCATATGTAATGTAAATCATTGTCGTAATGATGATAGAACAACAGCTTTGTACATTTCATGTGAGAAAGGGTATATTAAAGTAGTTAAGATGTTAATCAGCAAAAAGGCAGACATTAATAAGTGCAATGATAAAAAGGCATCACCCCTGTATATTGCTTGTCAAAATGGACATATTGAAGTCGTTGAGATGTTATTAATTAATAAGGCAGACATTAATAGGTGCAGAGATACTGGATCGTCACCTCTGTTAATTGCTTGCCACCAAGGACATACGGGAGTATCTCAGATGTTAATAAAATACAATGCAGACATCAATAAGTGTAAAGATAATGGATCATCACCTCTGTTCATTGCTTGTGTGAAAGGAAATAACGAAATAATAAGGATTTTGATAAACAACAAGGCAGACATTAATAAGTGTGTAAATACTGGGGTATCACCTTTGTTTATTGCTTGCCAAAAAGGTCATACTAAAGTTGTTGAGAAGTTAATAAACAATAAAGCAGATATTAATAAAAGTGATAATGAAGAAGTATCCCCTCTCTACATTGCTTGTCAAAAAGGACATTCTGACGTAGTGAAGATGTTAATTAACAATAAGGCGAATATTAATAAGTGTAGAGATAATGGGTCATCACCTCTCCATATCGCTTGTCGGGAAGGTCACACCAAAGTAGTTCAGATTTTAATAAACAAAAATGCAGACGTTAATAAGTGCAGAAAAACTGGAGTCTCACCTATCCACGTTGCCTGTCGGAAAGGACATACTGAAATAGTGAAGATGTTAATACACAAAGAAGCCGACATAACTAAGTGTGATGAGGAAGACATATCACCTCTGTATATTGCTTGCCAGAAAAAACATACCGATGTTGTTGAAATATTAATCAACAATAAGGCAAACGTTAATAAATGTAGAGATACTGGAGCATCACCTCTATATATTGCCTGTCACCAAGGACATGCTGATGTTGTTCAAATTTTAATAGACAATGATGCAGATATCAATAAATGTAGAGATATTGGAGCATCACCTCTGTACATTGCCTGCCACCTAGGACATACTAAAGTCGTTCAGATGTTGATAAACAGTATGGCAGACCCGAATACGTGTAATGATATAGGAGTATCACCTCTGTATATTGCTTGCCAAGAAGGCCATACTGATGTAGTAAAATTATTAATCAACAATAAAGCAGATATTAATAAATGTATGAACACAGGAGAAACCCCTTTGTTGATAGCCTGTGTTAAAAGTCATGCAGATATCGTTGAATTGCTATTGAATCATAAAGCAGATTGCAACATTAAATGGAGAGGACTAACACCACTGAATATTGCTAAAAGAGAAAATATTACCAATATTGTGCACTTATTAGAAAGATAGAACACGCAAAATCTTGTTTTTATATTGCTTATCTCTGACAACAGTGTTATGATGTACAGACTGATAGAAAAGAGAAAGTACACACTGTTAAGTACCTACAGTATTGTTTAAACTCATTACGTTAAACTTTTACAATGGTTAATTTTGCCACTTTGATAACGAAAATTATAACAAAGAACAGTCTTCAAATGGAGTTCCTTAATAGAAATGTGAAGTATTGGTCAATGTTAACTCATAGACCCTTATTAGTAAAGGTTATCTTAAGAAGTTTTGTAATAAGATCTTATAATTTTGTTGACATTGACACTAAGAAAAAAAATTTCCCCTGGAAAAAATTCTACGCTTCTGGAAATAAATACCTTACCTATCCGGGAGAAAAGTCTTTGTCTATATGCCCTTTATTGTTGACATATTTATTTGTTTTTATAGTGATTAAGATAACAACACAATATTGTTTTATTTAACGCCATTTTGTCTTATTTAAAAGTTGTCTTACTGGCACTCTTCCTACCTATTATCATCACTATCTGTAACATTTATGTCATATATGCACTTATGTTTTCATTTTGTATTTATATTGGGTCATAGATCAAACTTATTCGTTCAGTGCTTGTTTAATTGTTTTTGTTAACATGTCTTATTGGTCGAGTTAAGTTATTAAGTCTCCCATGGAGACTTATTGTTTTTTTTCTTCTTCTTCTTTTTCTTCTTCTTCTTTTTCTTCTTCTTCTTCTTCTTCTTCTTAAAATCGCCAAATTTTTAATTCTGCTCCATAGATATTTTAACAAAAGCTATATGTTGATGATACATAAACTTCCGTTATTACGATGCAAAATAAAGGTAGGGGTATAAATCGTTGTGTTCTTTGAGAAAAAAACCAATATTTCTCGAATTTTCTACTTTTCAACAAGTTTTTACACGCTTCTGACTTTTTGTAGGAAATATACAATTAATTGCCCATTAACCTGATATCTGATTTAATCATTCTTGTCAAATTCTTTTTTATTTCTTCCTCTCTTTCATACAACTTCATATTGTGTTAATTTACTTTTTTTGATTGAGTTAAGCCTTCAAATTGATATTTTATCGTGTGTTTTTCTATGTTGTTATGTTATTCTATTGTTTCAGAAAAAGGGAGAAGGTTTGGTACCATTAAAACGTTTAATCCCGCTGCAAATGTTTGCACCTGTTCTAAGTCAAGAACCTGGTGTACAGTAGTTGTCATTTGTTTATGTTATTTATACGTGTTTCTCTTTTCTCTTTTTTTTATATAGATTAGACCGTTTTAATCACGTTTGAATGGTTTTACACTAGCAATTGTGGGGCCGTTGTGAGCCAGGATCCGTGTTGAAGGCCGTACATTGACCTATATTTGTTTACTTTAATAAATTGTTATTTGGATGGAGAGTAGTCTCATTGGCACTCATACCACATCTTCCTATATCTATAGCTTGATATTATTCTTTTTAATTTCCTACTTTTTACATAAAAAGTCCTTAGACATGCTCTTTTCAGCAAGACTTTTATTTGTTTAAGTTTTAATATTGACACTGACCTTTTGAAATTGCTAACCATTCAATAAGTTCAGAAGTATTAACATTGAATGTTGAAAAGGATTCTATACTCTGTACGGTTACACCACTCTCCCAGGTTAGGGAGGAGTTTGGATCCCGCTAACATGTTTAGCTACGTCAAATTATGTATGTTTTTACCTGTCATAAGTATTATGTTCAGTGGTTACCGTGTGTTGCTGCGTTACAATTTTTCGTTAGTTTTTATGTACATAAATTAGATCATTTGTTTATCGTTTAAATATTTTTACAGTCAATTTGGTGATTTCGGAGCTTTTTATTGCTGACTAAATGGTTTTGGATTTGCTCATTGTTGAAGACCACACGATGACCTATAGTTGTTAATTTCGGTGTTATTTGGTCTCTTGTGGAGAGTTGTCTCATAGGCATTCATACCACATATTCCTTTTTTATATCTATGGATAGAAATTCTGTTTTCTGAATTGAATTCTAAATATCCTTTAAGAAGGTACCAAACAGTTCGGGGTAATACCTAGCTGTATCATTTACTTTATTCAAAAAAGACCACAAACAAAAATATTCTAAATTTAGCTAATAAGATTTAACAGAAAGATACACACGCATAGCCAGTAGCTTATTATAAATTAGAGGTCATGTGAATAGCAGTAGATGCTTATCAAAAGGACATATCTGATATAACTTTTGCAGAAATATAATATCTTGGTATAAATTGAAGAATATGTCCTTTTGATAAGCATCTACTGCTATTCACATGACCTCAAAATTATATCATTTTAATATTCCTACGACTGCTACTGTTTTCACTCTTTTATTCTTCAATTTATACCAAGACATTATATTTCTGCAAAAGATATATCATTTTAACATTGAAGAAGATTGTCGAATCAATCTTTTTGATTCACTGAAAAAATATATATTTCTTAAATTTCTGCTCGAGAAACAAAATTTGCATAATACGTTTCTTATTAATTATAGATTAGTGTGCAGTAGAAACATAGTCATTTATTCAAAATCATATATATGTCGACTCATTGACGAAATGCACGGACTTATTTGACATACGAAATTACTGCGCTTAACTAAATATGAAATTGAATAGAAGAAATATACATACCAGATACTTTAGTATTGAAGTCAAATATCAGAACAATACTTAAAATGATCCTGCAAGCTAGTGCGACCATTGTCTTGTATATATGTTAACACCACAACTGCAGGACTCGTCGCTGAACTTTTATATAAACATACCTTGTAAAATAACCAATGTGCAACAAGTTAGTCATATAAAAATGAAAAAATAAAAACACAATTATAAACAAAAACACACATTTCCGAGAAATTCGCATTTAATAAACATGTAATTGTTGTCATTTAATTAATCTTGATTTTGTGCAAACATTTAACAGTTTAGCACATGAAACCTCTCGATGCTTTATTGTTTTATTGCATTTTCATATATAGACTTACGACAAAGACATTAATAAACCCTGTCGTAACCATCTCCAATGGATCTCATATATATCTTGTCAACTTTGATTTATACAAGGGTTTATGCTTGTAATAACTCTCTGTATTTTGAAATAGATAGTTACCAGGATCCTTTTATATATTTTTGAAATAAAACATGTGTGTTTTGTCATTCTTAAAGTACTTGCTACTCAATGTATATGTATGTACATGTCATATATTCATTCAGATTATACATTCAATTGACTGTTGTTCTGCTGCATGTTACATTACTGTCTTAGTTTTTATATATATATGAAGGACTCTTAACCGCGATGGTACTCTGAACAGGGATGGTCACGCTGAAGTGTGATGGTTTACGCTGAAGTGCGATGGTTAACACGCTGAATGCGATGGTTAACACGCTCAAGTGTGATGGTGGCATTGTGTTAATAAACAAAAATGCATATTAGACTTAGTGTTGTATATAAAAATACATTAGTTGAATAATTTCGATAGCATTAATATGTCAAGAAACTCGTTACATTTGACTATACAAGCTACTTATTGTAACCTGCATGCAACACTTAACACAAAACAATACATTATAGGCAAAGTTTAAAGTAAAACCTATAATTGAACCCAAACAGCCCGAAAATTATACAATAAGAATTATTACTGAATTCGTACTAACATAAGCAACTCGACGGTTGCCATATATAGAGCAGGATCTCCTTACCCTTCAAAAGCACCTGAGATCACCCCTAATTTTGGTGGGGTTTGTGTTTCGGATTTTTCTATGTTGTAATTTGTACATTATTGTTTGTCTGTTTGTCTTTTCCTTTTTTGGCCATGGTGTTGTCAGTTAATTTTCGATTTATGAGTTCAAATGGCCATGTGGTATCTTGCCCCTTCTTGTATGAGATCATATCAAAAACATAAAATTGAGAATGGAAATGGGGAATGTGTCAAAGAGACAACAACCCGACCAAATAAAAAAACAACAGCAGAGGGTCACCAACAGGTCTTCAATGTAGCGAGAAATTCCCGCACCCGGAGGCGTCCTTCAGCTGGCCCCTAAACAAATATATACTAGTCCAGTGATAATGAACGCCATACTAATTTCCAAATTGTACACAAAAAACTAAAATTAAAATAATACAAGACTAACAAAGGCCAGATGCTCCTGACTTGGTACACAAGAAACTAAAATTAAAATAATACAAGACTAACAAAGGCCAGAGGCTCCCGACTTGTTTATAATTTTACCTTTTACTTCAAATAACCAAAACCAAAACCAAACAATTATTCATGATGAAGTCGTTTTTATATTGAAAAATGAGGCCGAATGAACAATGAGCGAGCTGACCCCGGCTAAACGTATAATGTAGACAAAACCACTACAGGTCAGCTATTGACCTTCCACAATAGGAAAAATCGTAAAGTAAGCAAGCTATAATTAAAAAAAATATATATTCAAAGACAATGTACTTGAAGTAGAAGGGTGCTTTCTAGCTCCATATCACTTAACCTGCAATAGTTGTGTAACAACTAACTTATAACATTTAAACATGTACTTTACTCGTAAGATAGCTTAACTAGGAAGAATAAAAAATAAAACGAGTAACAAAGTAAAAATAAATCAAATATTTAGATTATTCACAGTTAATACATGTGGCTGGGATGCAATGTGTGATCACATTCGTTATATGTTAAGGTAAACGTTAGATAATGAAAATGCGATGAGCATAAGAAATTCTTAACCAATTTACAATAATGTTAAATTAAGAAAATACTCTTTAAGAATGAGTATATTTTAAGGATCACTTAGATAAAATGTATCATATCTGGATTTAAATGCTTTATAATCCATCGCAAAGAAAGAAGCCATTATATTTATATATACAGCTATAGCCAAACATAAATATTTATATCCGAGACATAAGCACATATATGTCTCTGTATATATTGAATATGTGTCTCTGAAAATTTGCACATTTTGTACACGTAATTTTTGAACATTTTATGTATATACCTCTATTTGTGTCATAATTAAAATAATAAAATAATCAAATAATCAGCTCTTGCGTGGTTCATAAGTTCGTGCATATACTAAAACGATTTAAATGCCTAACAGAGATGATGTTTTCTGAACATAACATTTTAAAGTGATTAGAAAAAATGGATAATTAAGACAGTGCAATTGGAATAATCAAGCTAATATTAATAGTTAAAACAGTACACATTATATATGTATTGTACTAAAACATAGAATAGAATGTATACAAGACTCCATTAAAGATTTGTAATAGTTTTGTTATATTTCATAATATATCGGTCTCTAGTAGCTTTTTGTGACGTTATCATGGTTATGGAGTACACGTACATTATGACTGTGAATTTTATTTGGAAAGGTAGAAACCCAAGTAAGAAGTTAAAACTAATAGAAATAGATATACATTTGTGGAATCATTCGTTTGAGGATAACAAATATCCTGAAATTATTCATATCTAGTTGAATAACGTGTCAAATATCGTACGTTCTTGACCAACCATAGTACACGAAATGGGTATACACATGCATTGTTGTTATTTAGCATTTGTATTACAAAGTCTACTGCAGTGTACTTATGTTCTACGTTATCCTGCGTCAGTCGTAGTGAACCGTTCAGAAAGGCAATTTTAGCAGTACTATTTACTTTGGCGTCAGCTCCTCGTTCTGTGAGTCGATTTATATATAAAAACAATAAAACCCAAAGAGAACCATTCGAAGTTTGAAAAAAACCATAAAGTGCAAGGGTGAAATTGTAGGAAAACACAAGCGAATTTGTTTTTATCCGGTTTCTAAAAGCTCATACAATTAGATTTTTTATTTTCCCACAATATACATATATTGTTTTTATCACCATCATTGATGGCGATCCGATGGATACATCTGTTGTAGGGTTGTCACTGACTCAGACGTACTTATGAATATAATTATTTTCTGTGACTGTATCTTACATTATTTGTAGGATCCTTTACTATAGATAATTTAGCTGATCTGTAACAATAACATCTTCATGCCTTATATATCATGTACTGTAGTACGCCGCTAGATTAAAACTGACGTGGAAAGGTAACACATGGCCAGCGAAAGCTCTTTTTTTGAGAGCCCAGGTGGTCGTGTGGTCTAGCGGGACGGCTGCAGTGCAGGCGATTTGGTGTCACGATATCACAGTAGCATGGGTTCGAATCCCGGCGAGGGAAGAACCAAAAATTTGCGAAAGCAAATTTACAGATCTAACATTGTTGGGTTGATGTTTAGACGAGTTGTATATACATTATGTACACAGCCATGTATCACCATCATTGATGGCGATCCGATGGATACATCTGTTGTAGGGTTGTCACTGACTCAGACGTACATATATTGTTTATATATACCAACGTACTTCCAAACCACCTAGAGGAGATGAACTGATGCCAAACATACATTCAACTGATACCCGACATGCATTCAACTGATACACACATAGGTTCAACTAATACACTGAAACATTTAATTAATACCTGACATACTTCAACTGATATACCACATACATTCAGACAGCTTATGACAAATGAACGAGATTTTGTAAAAAGTAAAAACAATTTTGAAATATGAAAACACTCAAATTGACTGGAACTATGGAGGCACTCACAAAATAAGAAACCCTCCATGCCTTCACAAATTTTATTATTTCCCTGCGGCAAAATAGATCTTAGGGTTGACATTTATTTAGTTCTCATTTGATCATATAGCGCCTACCGTTTCTATGTATTTATAAATCCCTATCTTTTAAATCATCGGGTTTGTTTATGAACGTTCAAAATTAAGGTAAAACAAGAAAAGCCATTCGGATGAACAAAATTCATAAAGTGCTTTTTAATTCCATAATATATAGGACAGGGTGATATCTCTGTATTCACATCATCATGCAGTGCACATGAACGGTCAGTGTAAATACTGTAAAGTGTCTTCAATATCCGTCCATCTGTTTAGAAGTTGTTTGCGTTCAGCACCTTTTAGTAAGTTCATTAACAAATATATCATGTACTATAAGTTTTAATTTTGCTTTGAATTTGACTTCAGTAATTGAATGGGTTCTCTTGAATTGGTATTTTCTTTTTGTATGTTGTTTTCTACATTTCATGGAGATCTGATCAATCAATCCCTTTTCATCAAGATTTTTACAGCATATTGTGCTGTTGACACCACTGTCGTTGGTTAAGGAGCGTCCACACACATCAGTTTGTATACTCACCACATTATTTGCGTGCATATCCTACTATAAAACTAGGAGACGTGGTATGATTTCAAATGAGACAACTGTCCACCAGAGACAAAATGATGTAGATGTTAACAACTAAACTTCAACGTACGAACTTCAACAATGAGCAAAATCCATACCGTATAGTAAGCTTTGAATAAACCTACATAGCAAAATATTAAACAATTTTTACGAGAAAACACACAATTTGTCAGTTCTGTGATTTGTAACTATCCGTCATATTTTTCATTTTTATATTGTTTGTTAAATGATTAAAGCATATCTCAGGCCGTATGCTTTCTTGTTTCAACTGATTGTTTATTTCGTCATGTCGGGCCGTTTGCAATTTTGCAATATGATATCGGCTTTTCTATTTGTTGAAGGCTGCATGTGAACTCATCCTCGTCACTTTCTACTCGCCGCGATATAGCCTTTTTGTGCTAATGCGGCGTAAAGCAACCAACAATCAATCAATCAATCGTCAGTTTCTATCGTTGTATAGCTGTCTGATTGTCAAAAACGAGTGTTGGGACGACCAACGAAAATGTAGAGAAAAAAGGACAATGTAATCAGAATGAAAATAAATCTTCACGCGTAGAAACCAGATGAGAATTAGCATGTGAAGCAACAGAGAAAAATGAATACTATTATTCAATAAACAAATACGTATGACGGGTTTTGTATCGACTTCACTTGATTTTAATGGTGCATTGATAAAAGTTTAGTTATTTTGGTTTGGTCTGTATCTTAGATACTATTATTAACAATGCATTTGCTATATGGAATGATTGCAAGATAAACATTCTCCTCATACCAGGTTCATTTGACCATGACCTCACTATCATGGCTCAGTGGTCAATGGTTAGTTTTGATGACAAAGTCATTTTCTAAGAAACAATATACAAAATGGTAAACTATACTTGGTGTATTGAATGATTATAATATGTACATGTCCGTCTTGTAGGTTCCATCTTACATTGACCATAATAACCTCAATTTTAGGGTTCATTGGTCAATGTGACGTCTTTCGTGTGTCAATCTGTTTCACGATGACTATAAGCAAAAAGTAAAATCACAAAAATACTGAACTCCGAGAAAATCCAAAAAGGAAAGTTATTAATCTAATGGCAAAATCAAATGATAAAACACATCAAACGAATGGACAACAACTGTCATATTCCTGACTCGGTACAGGCATTTTCAAATGTAGAAAATGGAGGATTGACAGGTTTTATAGCACTACACATCTCACTTGTACGACAGTCGCATCAATTTCCTCAACATGGTGTCTGCAATTATGTGTATTCTTTAATTATAAGGTGTACACGTCCATAGTTTATCTGACCTTAACCCTATTTTAATAGATAATTGATAATGTTAATTTCATCATATGTGTTAAAGAAAATATCTCAAAAAATAGTAATATGACCTTTCTCTTTCAACATACAATTCTATTTTGAAATCTGAACAAGTAATTTTGATCTAAAAGGTCGAAGTAATTGATCGATTATTAAATTAAATATAGAGATAGTTGCGTGTAAAGTTCAATTATATTTACCTTAAGAAAATCTAACCAACGCTATTTCTGGAAACAGCGCTAAAACCAAATCTACCGGAATTGACGCACTGTGGGCCACTTCTTTGACTTATCTAAACGTTGATTAATAATGAACTTATCCTGATCGTTGATTTAAAGCAATTCCAATGAATTTCGCTTCCTCTCCAAAGATCATTGTTTATTATGATCAATTTGTCAAAAGGAAAAAGTATGTGTCAGAAGAGAAGTGTATTAATTTTGTGTTTCTAAGAGAAAACAAAGGGAATGGGGTTAAACTATATTCTAGCTATTAATATTTTTTTATAGAGACGAGGATAAATAATGTACGTGCAAAATTGCTTAAAATCTTGACAATATATGACGGTAGGGCTTTTTTCCATGTTATAAAATTGCAAGATAACACCGGGTATTCACAATACCTATCTAATAATATTAATAATCTAACTATAATTTTCATCAATTTATAAACAACAGGTGGCATTTCTGCATTGCCAAGTTGTTAATTACCTGAGTGTAGGGACAATAGCCACTGTTTACCCTGGTTTCAAATTACGGACTGTTATAACGGATTAATATTTTCCTTGTTTGGTTATTTGATTTTCATTGCTTTAATTTTCAAATGTCAATTTTTCTAAACCTTAAAGACGGTATGTTATAATTTTGTTATCTAAGAAAACAAATTTTTGTTGTGATCAGAACATTTTGGATTTAGGACACAAGTTATTTGGGAATGCACACCCCTTTTTCTAAAGATTTTATTTCAGTGGTGTTTGTTGTAATTTTAAATGCTCCTAGATGTTTTAACTCATTTACTAATTTTGTTGCTTTTATATTTCTACAATATAGGTTTTATATCTTATTTTCAAATAACACAAATAATAGGCCTGTGATTTAGGACACAGACATAGATTACATTGAATACAATGCTGTTTATATGGTAAACGGACAGAAAGTAACAAATTTGATAGGAAAAAAAGTCAAACACACTAATTGTTCACTATTGTTTGAATACATATATGAGAAAAATTTCTTGAGATATTGTTTTTTTTTTTTTTTTTTTTTCCCCATATATTCATTTTACAGTTTATAAAATTGTTCATAAACCTTGAGTAATGAAAAGTTTGTCAAATTTTATGCATGCAAAAGATATATTTATTTGCACCATGAAACCATTTTAATGTCAAGCCACTTTGATAAATTGTTATCTTAACAATTATTTTCTCATTATCGATTTTTTTCAGAATAAATTTTGTTTACAAAGTTGCCATATATATAAAGTTCTAGAAAACATACAAAAAAGATTTTTGAAAATAAATGTTATCTTAATTAAAAAAAAATAAAAAAAGTCAAAACTGAATTGTGAATTTTTGTACTGTGACTTTCTTTCTGTCCTAAATTCATCATAATGTGGGAAAATACTGGGACATGATATTACATTAAAATATCACAATATTTTTACATTATGTCTAAGGACTATGGGAAACTCGATGTTAATCATATATACTTATACTGATTAATTACAAGTCTATCCAGTATTGCATTTTAAAGAAAAAGCTTGATCAATACATATTCAAATTTCTAAACAAGTGAAGCAGATTACTGTGACTGAAAGTATCAAATTCTTCACATCATCTGGAGAATAAACTTATACAATTTGAAATGCTGCTATAAATAAAGTCCGTCGGTAAGTCAGTAAGAACATCTATATTTGTGTAGCCCAGAAAAAACACATAGTTTAATCTAACAATTATTCACCAAGTTACGTCCTCTGTCACCTTTTGGAAGCACGTGTGAGGAGTGTACTTAATTAAAAGCACGTGGTTTAAAGCCGTTTCTTCCGCCTTGGAACTTCACATGCACAGTTCTACTTTTACCATTACGCGGTCACCATCAATATACTAATTAATAACTATTTCCACTTTTTGATGCACATGCAAGTAGTTTAAAAAAAAAAGGTTAATTTGTGCTTATGGAAGTTTTTGCAATACTTTTCTAGTTTTAAAAATTGATAAAAATATTTCTGCGATCATCAAGCCTCGATACATGTATATCAATATTCTTAATGAAGATTCGGTTGGTAGTTGTCACTGGTATATATCAAATCTGTTATTTTACTTTGCGAGCTGATCTGTTTCATACGAGTATTTTATCAAGGTGACCCACTGTGCATCATTTACGTTTGGTATAATACGAGGGCATTAGTGACGTGTTTTACTAAATCGTTCAGGTGTGCCAATGACAAACAGACAGTATTTTGCAAATATCTTGATAATTACAAGATAAAATTGTATTGTTTTTTTGCGATTTTCAACGATTATTTCGCACTTTAAAATTATTCAAACATGGTTTGTGCGTTGAATGCAATTAAAACCCAATACCCTAACTTTTACTAGCTTGAATCAAACTTTAAACTTAATACTATTTAGATTCCAAAAAAGATATTTTGTCTAGTGTTGTATCCTATATAAAGCAATCCATGGAGTTGCAAACATAAGGCGTGGACCTTATTTTTTTATACTTATATATATATTATTATTTGATGTGAAATGTAGTTTGCGAATTTAAAAATTTTAATATATTAAAGTAACACGATACCGAATGACATTACGCCACGAGTTATCGTTCCTGACGTTATCGAATAACGTTCGCACATACATACATGCAAGCAAATGCAGCGGACTCTGCATTCATAAAGTGATTAAATAATAACAATCCTTTAATTTATAGTAGCTATGTGACTTTTCAACAATAACGATACCTAGATATAGAGTGCGGAGAGTTTGGATGCAATATGTAACGGTTATTTGACATAGATTACTTTATCGTTTATCATCAAAAACACTGCTCGGGCAAAATGGAAAAAGAAAAACAATCTGGATGAGAATACGGATAGAATAAGGCGAAAAAGCATAATTCAAGCAGACGTTGAAACTCATACAGAAAATAGTTTGTTAGTATATAGAATTTAACAAAATGTGGTTCAACTTTTTATTATGCCGAATAACTTTCCCTGTGTTCCAAGTGTAAACATATATTTTCGGAAACATTTAAAAAATAAAGTGATAGCTGTTTAATCGTATAAACTAAGTCAACATTGTACAGACAGCAACATCGGAATGATGCCTGAGAAAGTTTATAACGATGGCTGAGAAATACATAGGCACTTGATTCGGCAAAGAGATAATTTTTAAAAATCAGGTCCCGTTACAGGCTGGCTCTAGTTAGAATAGTTCCGTTACACATTTTTTCTCGAAATTAAAAGCAAACGACTGACTAATTATTATTCAAACGGCAGAAAGAGACTAAAGGATCTTAAAATCATTTAGATTTTATATTCGTGTTTATTTACGCTTGCATGGGTATTCGGTGGTAGAGTGGTTTTTTTTTGGTGTGTTTTGATTTGGAAATAGTGTACATGATGGGAGACAAAACGACTTATAGAGAATTAACAGATTTGTTTTTATGGTCCTGAGGAGGGGCATATTGCTCATACACAAGCCGTCGGGAAAAGCCCGGGGAATTTCATAGTCTTAAAATGAGTTTTGAGAACAAGTATACAAGTATTCCTTTGTGTGAAAACATGTATACTTTGTTGGAAAATATAAAATGTATTTGTTCGAGCTTTAGAAACACGATGAGAAGTGATACTCGTCGAGCTTTCCACTTGTTTCGTAGTAATTACAACATATACAAACTACATTTTATATTTCTGTCAATGTACATAATTTTTATATTGTTTTTATCCTACAATTTACCCCCTCTTTCCCAAAGGGAATAGAACTATGGTCACTTGGTCTTCTTCCGACCGGCAGTAAAACGCTTAACAATGTTGGACGTCCGTTTGGCTGTGCATGATGTATCAAGATTGCAGCCACGTCCGGTCAGAATGGTGGAAGCTAAATCCTATGCTTTGTGTAAAGAGAGTGTCATGCTCTTTGAACATGAAGAACATGAAGAACCCTTGCAACATCTCTTTGAGGGATCCGTATGTAGCCTGTTGAAAGGCAAAGTTTCTTTCTATATCCAATATAACCTCATTTTCCAGTGTCAGTCCAAATGTTTTCGATGGCCTATATTACAAAACCTACCTATTGTATTTATTGTTAGCCTGTTCTCGTCCTAAGCATGCATGAAATATTTGACACTGGACGTTAAGAACAATCAATCCTACAATTTACACCCGTCACTTGAAACTTTAGTTTTTAAAATTTAAATCATTGCCCTCTAATTATTTGAAAGAAATCGACACAGTTTAAACGCAAACCGCGAAGAGGACCAACAATAAACAGTTATGCAGAACGAAATATCAACGTTACCGCTTGTTCATTTTTGAAGTAGGTTAACATGAGTCTTTATTTGTATTAGTACAAGTACAAATAAAACAAAAACATATTTGTGTACATGTTATTTGTACAAAAGTTGGCAGATAGAATGATTAATGGACATATATGGGGTATGCAATTTATAAGATAGCAACGTTTGGGCATTTTAACGACATCAAAACCAAAGACATCAATAGAAGAATACTATTTGGACGAGTATCTTTTTACTTCTAATTTGTACATAATTTTTGAAAACGTTGGTCCCTTAGTATGTGGTGTATAGTTATCACAGTAAGATTTCAGTCTCTTAGTACATATTTGTTTAAGTCTTAAAACTTTCTTCTGGAGAAAATTCAAACCATAATGAAATAAGGAGATGCGGCAAAATTCAACATTCCACCGAAGATAAAATGTTACTGCATTTTTAATCTCCAAATAACTATTCCATGATATGAACTTCATATTCAAAAATATGTATTGCCACCAAATTCCTAATAGAGAACGTATCATCATATTGTTTAACCCTTAAGGTTGTCCATTCGACCGTCAATCCGGCCGCACTTGGTAAATTACAAGTTTAAGGTTTATACGGATAATAATTTAGGACTAGTCTTTTTGCTTCAGCTTTTAAATTATGTACCTGGATTTACTGCTCATATTTCGTAGTTTGTTTTACTTAATATAAAGAATGCATATGCGATCTCAAGATTTGTTTTGTAAATAATTTTTCACAAATGATAAATTTTTGAAGTACAGTACTCTATTTTTGCATGAATGCAGCGATGACAACATCATTGTCTAATATGATGGAGTTAATTAGCAAGTCGAATAAATCTCATGTAAAATTTGTCATGTTAATTTCACGTGAATTTTACAAAATTATATTGTATTTTTCCATGATTTTTATTAAATTTGAGAATTATCAATAAATATATTATTTTGATAATTATATTTTAAAAATTTAAGTGAATTAAACGTGTACAAAATTTCAGAGATTTATGCATGTACTATCATAAGATTCACGTGGAACCAATCAGTTTACGCAAGGTCTTGGTATATGCTCGTTTTATGTGAAATCAGACGAGATTAGTGTTAATTCATGTGAGTGAAACTACTATGTACAGGACAAATAAAATTGTATAGGTAGAATTTTATATTGCATTACTAGGAAATTTACGAAATCCGACAGGGGGAATAAAAATAAAATAAAATAAATACAATTTAGATCTCTGAGTAGGAATAACGTTATATTCTGTATATACTATAACGTCACACGTTTTCGGTCAAATTCTATACGTTTTAATCAATTTTGTAGCCATTTATCTCAAAAACAAGGATGGTGACATATGACTTTCTATACGTGTATGGATACAGTATGCACTCCTGGATCTTATTTTAGTTTTTTTCTTTTTCGCCGTATATAAGAACATAGCCATCCGTTGGAAAATGAAAAAGGGCAGCCGAAATAAGGGCATTTCGCCTATATACCTTTGTAAATTTGACGCCAATTTGAGGTTTTTCTATGCAAATTACAAAGAAAACAAAAATAGTGACCCCCATTTTTTATTACATATTCCGATGTAACTCGATTCAAAGAACACGTGTGCTTAAAAGTTTGGAAATCGGGAGTAATGCCATTCGGTATCGTGTTACCTTAAAACATGTAGTGTATGTTTCTTGTATATGTTTCTTGTGTATATGTCTCTTAAGTTTGCATTTTACCCGTAAGGGTTTTACTTTTTGCAAATAAAGTTATGTATATATATTATATTTAATATCGTGTGTTGGCCGAATGTCACGCTCTTTGCACATGACACAACTTTGAAAGGTATATGGGTTATCTGTGACTGAGTTAAATATGTTCCCCTTTTCAAAATGTTCATATTTCCAGAGGTCGGCCTATCTTATAGAAGGTAAACGATTCAATTGTGCATTATAGTTATAGGTCCTACACTGATTCATATAAATATATAGTAATATAATTGGAGCAATATAATACAATTTTACGCAGATTATATAATGAACTATTAAAATTGATAAGTAATCTTTTTGGTCGGGTTATTTTCTTTTTTAGACACATTCCTCATTTCTATTCTCAATTTTATGCTCAATTTCAAATAAATATTTTCACACAACAATGTTTTTAGAAGTAAAAAGAATTGTTCATGAAAATAGGGTTTGATGTTCACTAGTTCATGGCCAGGTCGCACATTTTGCATCATTTATTTTAGTGCTTCTACGGGCCTTGAAAGATCCATAGACACTTATTCGTCTGACCATCTCGGTTGGTCTGAAATGTTTCGTGTCCTTGTTCCACATTCACTTTATGTTTAGCGTTTTCTTTATTTGATTGTGGCTTCTGTGTCATAGATTTGGCTTGTAATTGTAAAATTTTTTTTGAAAGAAGCAGTTCAAGAGTAGCTACATGTAACCTGTTTGTAAATTATCGGAATTACGATGGATGTGATTTTTATATTTGCTTAGACTTTTCTGTTCATATGTTGTTGTTTTTTTGTCTGTTATTTTATTTTATTTTTTACATTTTTCAGCATTGGGTATATAAGACATAAGCAACTATGTACATACCAGGTTATGCTTATCGTTACATCTTCGTTTTGTATGTTACGTCATTCTATAATTGTTCTCCCTTGTATTACATTTAGATCATTTGTTATTTTTTTCCCCATAAAAACATATTCCATTCGTTTGTTTTAATGATTTTTATAAAATGTTGATTGTCATGCTCACATACTTAGATATTGTATATATATATATATATATACCGTGCCAAATTATGGTATATTATTTTCTTACATAAACAGACATAAGTTTATTTCCTT